>VYZM01011903.1:355825-398023 GCA_013398915.1 Dromas ardeola | reverse complement strand
GGGAAAAGTGCAGAAAGAGAAATATGAAGACTTTTTCTCAAACACAATCAGGACTCCTGGGCAGCTGCCCAGTATCATGGATGCTTCATTTCTTAAATTTCTTCAGATGAAAAACAAATAATTGTGCTTCCAAATTTTCCTAACACCTTTAAGCTTAATGCCTGCAATCAGCACTTGCTCACATCTTTATCTTCAAGCCCATATTATGAAGTTTTGATAAGCTTTTCCTTCCCAGTGTCTCTCACTCCACATGGATAAGAGCCACTAATAGAAGACGGAGACCAAAATCCTTGCCTCTTCTATTGCCTACATTTAGCAATCAGCAACTGCCTCAGTATTGTGCGAGACCCAAAGCACCGTCGTGTATTACACACTTATCTCTGCAAAACCACCCTGCACAAATGACAACTTCCAGGCAGGGGGGAGGGGGAATTGTGCAGCTTTGCGATAATTAAAGCATAGACGAGTGTCACTGCTGTAGATAATTATGCATTAGCAGTGAAATTACTTAATGGAATGAAATAAACTACGCCAAATGTTTTGTTTTAACAGGAATTTAGGGTCTGCAAAAGGTGCCCAACTGACTGCCCAGGAGAGCAAGAATGACAGCCCTCCGTCATTCACAAAAACGATACGACATCGCAAGAACCTGGCAGGCTTCCACCTCCCACCCAGGCTCAGGGGGAGCAGGGGAGAAGCTAAAGAAAATTTCAGCCTCCCCGGCCATTCAGGCTCTGATCTGTCTGATGAGTGCCCACATAGGGACCAGTCACTAAGTAGAGAGGAACAACTGACTGCGATCACTTCCTAAATAAAGATACTGCCTCTGACGAAAAGAATTACTTCAACCCACAGATCTTCCACAGCCCACCCCCACAAGCATCCATCAGAAAAACAAAACCTGTTTAATCACTGTCAGTACAGACAAGACTCCAACCAACAGAAGCAACAGGATAAATAGGTACATGGCCCACAATGAAACCACCTCCTCCTACCAAGCCCATGAGGTCTTCCCCCATCCTCTCCTCTTGCCTCAACGATTGTGCACCTACACACACTCCCACCGCTGCTCTCGTCTAGATAGCTCTCAACATCATCCTCCTGCTTGTTAAAACAAGGACTCTCAAGGTCAGTCAGAATTTATAAGGCAGCCATTTCATCTTCTGTGCATCCCTGGCTACATTCCTTCCTAAAAGCTGCTGAACGTTGGAGATTCTGCTGGGTCTGAAATCCCTGCCAACACCAGGGCCAATTAGGAGTTTCAGGATGATGCATATTAAAGTTATTATGGGAGGCAGTTATGCAGCCAGAATAAATCTTAACTGAACCTTTAAGTGGTTTTTATAACTCTTGTTTCTCCTTCTTGAAAACAGATGAAAAGATACAAATCTCCTTCCTAAAAATCTGCAGGGATTCCAGCCAACCACCAACTTCTCCCTGAAAAGAAGATTCTGCCCTCAAAGCAATAATTCATTTTGTCCAAGGCCAGCTAGATCATCTTTATGTTTTAAACTCCAAATCACTCAAATCAGTCAGAAACCTAGAGTATCAGTGAAGACTGACCGGAGATACTGCATTTACAAAAGGCGCTGCATACACATCTCAAACTTCTGCTGAAAGAAACTCCAGTGGTTTTTCAGTACAGGCCTTCTTAGACAGTCTACATAGTCTGATTGCAGATAGTCAAAGGGACACAGGTATTATATAGTCAATTTTTACAGACCAAATTTTGTAGTTAGTATCTAATTAGAAAGCTAGGATGTGGGTCAAAACAGTGAATCTTAAAGAGGACCTGAGGAACAGAGGCAGCGACATCAGTTTTGATAGCATGCAAGAGATGACATTAGGTGAGCATCTGTCACTCTCCTCCCACCACTTCCAAAACCAAACTCGCTCTCGGCAGTAGTTATCTACCCCTCCAAGAAGTACCACTAGAAAACAACTAGACAGCTGAAGACCAAAGAGAAATCTGAGGTGGCTGAGAACATACCGTATCATTTGTGTGGAAACCTGCAGTGTCTTCATGACAATCGTGTCCTCCCCTGAATACACAGGAGCTTCACAAGCTGCTAGATCCATGCATTTAAGCATGCAAGCAAGCCCCAGGAAACATGGTGAGAAAACGAGAGGTAGACGCAGGCTGATTCAACATACATCTCCAGTTTGTAAATTATGCCAGTACACAGTGGCCTCATCACTTCAAATGATGCATTTCTACACAAATCAATGAACTTCAAAAACTTAGGGTAAGCGCATCCTGAAAAATATTATGGTAACTCCGGGAGAAGCTAGAGTCAGAACAAAAACAAATAAGCACAAAACTCTGAGATATTTCAATGGTATGCAAGTAATTTGAGGGCTCAGCAGTTCCCAGTCCGCCCCTGGAAAGGAATCTTCATGGGTGTCCCTTCACTGCCACCTTCAGGAAATACTCGCTGCTGCTTTGAAAATGTTCGACACAGCAGGAAAAAAAGTATGAACTCAGCGATGGCATCATCACTGGCATGCAACTGAGATGCACATTAAAAATCTTTACTTCCAATATAAGAGTACTACAGGTAGAATCACATCCCAAAAAACTGAGGAGAAGAGCACAGAGTCTGCAAGATCAATACCCAGAGCAGCCACAGGGCTGAGCAGTGGTTTTGACCCCAAATACAATACGTAATTCATCTCCCAGATGCTGCACAAGGCAGGTAATAGACTTTCCCAGATCCTAAATTCAAAGGGGTACTAATGAGGATATGCTCCATCCCATTTTAAAGTCTCACTTGAAAAGCCAACAAACTCCCTCCCTCAAAAATAATTTTAAAAATAAGCAAATCAAAACGGCCTTGCTAATGAAAGTGGAAAGTTGCCTAAGAATCCAGAGTCAGTAATGAAGTGAAAAAAAAACTAATGCACAGGTTAAAAAAAGACATTCTAATATCATTTATTTATATACATGTGTGCACAAGATGCACCTGAAGTCTCCGGACAGTATATTGACTTACCAGTAGATGAGATGAATTATCAAGCAGGAAACTTAGTTCCAAATCAGTCTGCACCGTAGCTCTTAAAATAGGCAAATGACTTGCTGAACAGTGAAGTCTAACCAAGCTCAACAGCAACATCTGCTGGCCAATGAGCAACAGTATGAAATTAGTCTAATTATATGGATGTTTATTACTCATTCTTACAAAGATGTGAATTTTTACTGTAGTTTAAGAATGCTCAGAGAGAGACATTTCTTGTGCAGAAAGCAGATGTAATTTCTGAACACGTGTGCAAACAGCAAGGCAAAATTGTACTTGTGCTTGCACGCACATGTAGTCATAAAAATTTGTCATCTACCATTACCTGTCCACAAAGACACCTGACAGCAAAACACTGAAATTAAGAGGGGTTAAAATTCATGTTAGTGAGACTATGCTGGAGGCAATCTCTTCTGTCTAGCCACTTCCATCTGAAGAACACCCATGCCACCCCTTGAACTACTTTCTTTCCTAAGGGAGCAGCCTGCATGTGCAAGGCCTGAGGCAGCAAAGTATTTATCAACCAGGCTAGTCCCATCTACACAGAGGAGAACGGCAGGTAAAACCATTAGAGCTCCTTTCCCTCCAGGTGCCCTCATACATTCCTTATTAACCTTAGAAAATAAGCCTGCTATGGCAGAATGACGTTATTGGAGCAGGAGCACGGCTAATGGTCCCCACTTAATTTGGGCACAAACTGATTATCTACAGTAATTACAATGAAGACTTTTACCCCAGATGCATAAAATTTGACGAACTACTTCTAAAGTGTTCTGAAGAAAAGAAAATGCAGGTGGCTGGCAACAGCTTCCAGATTGCATTTAGACCTTCATCATGATCTGGAACAAGGGCAGAGTGACCTGAGAGCGCCGGCTTCTGAACACAGCCTTCTGAACAGCCATCAGATGGGAAAAGGTGTTGATGCATCCCACTTCTCTTACCAGTAAAGGAACAGTGTCAAATTCTTACTTGACCACAGAGAACCACCTCTTTTAGCAGGTCACTGTACAGCAAGAAATCACATGCAAGTAGGGTTTTAATAGAACTCTATGATAACCTTCAGTAGCACAAAGCTTAGAAAAATTACACTGCAAAATGCTGAGCCTTGAACAGGAAAAGGCACGCTGGCTGGCTGGGCGGGGGGGGCCAACTTTTTAAATGATAGAAAACTATAGGCTGGACTGACAGTCATTATCTTTAAAATTTTAGTTTGCTTTACAGTTTAAAGCTCTCATGCCTTCTCAAGTTTTGTACTTGAAACAAAATTATTTTACCCTGAAAAATTAGGGAAGAGGATTTAAGAAACATGCAAGTTCATTTACAGCTGACACAAGTTTTTGTTGGTGGTCGGTTTTTGTTTCGGTTTTTTAGGGTGCTGTTTTGTTTTGTGGTGGTTTGTTCTTCAGTTGCTTTGTGGGTTTTGGGTTTGGGGGTTAACTTTTTTTGTTTGGTTCGGTTTTGGGTTTGGTTTTTTTGGTTTTTTTTTTTTGGTTTTTTTTTTTTTTGTTGCTTGGTTGGTTGTTTTTTTTTTTTAAACATACCTGTATTCTCAATCCCCCTTTTTCCACATTTAGCTGTTAAACTAGGAGAGTATAACATACGAAAATACAAAAGTGACTGATTGCTCAGGTCCTCAGCTGGGAAGAGAACAGCTTTTGTAAGGAACCATTTGTGTATCCGAAGTTTGGAAGCTACAGAGGGGACTCACAGTTTCAGCTCGACAGTGCCAATTACAACTATAGCAAGATGAATACTGAGAAACGAATCCATTCTGCTCAGAGGCTGGAGAGAAGGGAAAAGGAGAGAGAAGAGATAGGAGCATGTGTTTAGAAAAAGAAGAGGGGCTTGAAGTCATTTGCTAGACAGTGAACCACTTTTTCCATGGCAAAAGCATTAGGCTGAAGATCCAGTGAATGTACATGGCAAGCTCTCAGTCCTAATTGGAAGAGCACTGGTTATTTAACAAATGTGTCCTTACTCTAATGTACTATTCAAGTAGGTATTAAACTATGGAGCTTTTTTCTTTTGGACAGTAATTATACATAGCCCTGCTCTATCTGTCTGTTTGATCAATTTTTACTCTCAACTCCTACTACATCATCCTTCAAGTTTGCCCATTATCACAAAGTCTTCAAGGCTAAAAAGGCTTTAAACCCCCAATGTAACACACAGACAGGAAAAAGAAAGCCAGCTAAGTCTCTAATTCCTTCCCCCCATCATGAGCTTGCAGGTGTTCTATTTTCATTGTCTAAAAATCAAAGAGAAAGTCATCAGCTCATTTCCTCTCCCTCAGTACAGTCCTTTTTAAGAAGCTACTTCCCATCATGTTTTACTCAGTACTCATAAATAATATAGACAATTGCAGATGGTCATAACAAACAAGCAGAGAAAGTATACATGTATAGTACAAAGGAAACAATAAAAATTCTGATGTGCTCCAAAAGCAGAAGGAATTCCTGGCAAATAGCAGCAGTTGCATCCAGGTTATTTTTTTAGTTGATGTAAGGCAATCATAGAGCCAAAAATAATACAGGAACAGACTTTATACAAAGCTAAACAAGGGTGCTGGCAGCCCACTTCCCTCTGCAGCACATATTTCCTACCTCTTCCCCACGTACAATACACACAGCTATTTCTTCCCTAAAAATTTGCATTAGGAAGGAGGAATATTGCTCATGGAAAGATAGGTTTAAAACTGCTGAAACTCCAAAATACATAAGCAGCATGCAATTAGGAAGATATTATGCTGACTGTAATATGAAACTCTAAGAGAGTCCACCCAGCTGCCTAAGAGTTAACATTATGCGTTTCTCATCAAAACCTCTTCCGAGAGGTTAAGCACACAATAGACTATCTAAAGCACAGCTAGAAAGGCTGCTTGAAATTCCACACATGTGCCTCAGCAATGTATTTCTATTAATGTCCAGTGTGTGTCAGCGTGAAGATAAGGTACCAACATCATGTCCAACCAGCCAGCTAGAGAATGGGACGCCGTGTAAAACATTGTCTGATGCTTAGAATCCGGAGAACAGTGGCGTTTGCAATCTCACCCGCTGCACACGTGCCTGATAACGCCACCAACGAGGAAAGGCAGCAGGAGCAAACCATCCTGCAGTTTTGGGAAACTAAAAAGACAAAGGGAGAAAGAGGGAGGGAGAGGGAAGCAAACAAGAACGAAAATAAACTTCACCAGCAAACAGAAGCAGGTTAGAGGATGCCCAACTGTAGTAGAGGGTGTAAACAAACTGGAAAAAGCCTTTGTGAAGTTTACTCTTTGTATCAGCTTGCTTTAACTTTTCTTTAAGGTGAGAAATAAAGAAATAACATCAGAGCTTATTTTGATTTGTCCCATCATACCATGTAGACTCAGCTTCCTCTTCTAGTACGATCCAACAAAGCTATTTGTATTGGGAGACTTGTGAAAGACACTGTATTTGAGGAAATGTGATCTTGAATAGGAGAGATCTGCTCTGTTGGGCCTGGTACTTGGGGTTTGAGAAGCCTGTATGTTACCATGAGCCCCTGCTGCATGGGAAACCACTGGAATAGCCCATGCCGGTCTGTGCTGGGCACTGATGGGTGCTATCACACAGGTAACATTCCAGTCCGTCAGGAAGTTTCCTATTATCTGAACAGCTTCCTAATACAACCCGTAACTTACCTATCTTTGAGAAAGGTAAACTGTATGCAGATGAAGGAGTGGCATGCAGTGATGCTAACCAGGCGACTACTGTGCATCGAGGAGGGGGTGACCCCCAGAAAAGTGAACCTGAGCAGGCGCAGGCCTGCACTGTGCTGTGCTGCACACACAGATACAGCACGGCTGTCAGGCCTGTCTTGTGCTGCACAGACTCCTCAGCATCCTATCGGAGGAGCCTGCAGGCAGCTGCCCCTCCATAGCGGCCCCTGCGGGACCTTGCCTTTATCTACAAGATCAGCAAGACATTCTCGTGTGAACACCCTTTATGAATGGAGCTGTTTTCTTGTAAGAATGTAATTGCTCAAAGGACAAAAAAAAAGGAGGAACCTCTCCATCTGGACAGCATGGCATGGGAAAATCCATCCAGGGTTTGTCCAATTCTGCATGAAAACGGGGCTCCCGGCATCTAAAGGGATGTAAGATTTACTTGCTATCTACAGTCCTCTTTCTATTCTATCTTACTAAAACAGCTATTTTATTAAGCCACTTGTCAGCCTTTCTTGCCAAGACCCAGGAAGAATCCTGCATCATTTCTCTCACACCACCACCAGTGCGGAACACACTGCCCATCTCGAGTATCTTCTTTACCACCCCTCTGTTGTCAACAAGGATCATGTCAAGACATACACATTAAGGTTCCAAGAAAAGGTGGCAGAAGCAAAGCTAGTTTTCATGGCATTTAGGGAATATGACAGAAGTGACATCCCGTGGCAGGTCACATACGTCACATCCCCATCGTCTGAGAGTGCAAAAGCAACCCAAGTGTTACATTCAGTGCAAACTTATTTCCTAGCTATTATATCAGCACTTTAAAACTATAATCTTGTTTTCTTTTTAAGTAACACTTTCGAGTCAGAAACATCAAGAAAATTTTCAGTGATCAAGGATCACTGATTCAAGATTCAAACACTGTCATTTTTTAGATAGAATACATTGAATACTGGAAAGCTATCACCAAACACTAAGTTAGATATATATATATAACATCCTGAATACTCAAAACACAGACAAGCAAAATCATAATGAAAAAAAAGTTTAACCAAGCTAGTAGGAACTACATTCTTATAACACTCTCAGCCTTCATACCTATGACAATCTCATACTACAAACCATACCACATTTGACTAATACTGGCTCATAGGAAAGGGAAGTCTTCTAAAACACCCTGATCCATTAACAAATCTCTGTTGTTTATGCCCCCAAAATTAGCTGCAAAATTATAACAAAATTCTACTGCTCCAAGGTAGTCTGGCAGTACAAAAAAAAAAATGCAGTACTAGCTTTGCTGGACCATTCACGAAAAAATATAAACATATTATTCTCTTATTTCTTTATGAATATTTTGTAGTTATAGATAGGGGAAAACGAAGGCTAATCTTATCTTTTGCTTCTTAAACGATGGAATGGCTTTACAGTAACCTTAAGTCAGAACAAATGAATCTGGAAGAAGTTTTTGTGGAGTATATGAACTTGGCAGACCAAAAAAGAGTGTGAAATATGGGCACAGGAGAATTGAAGGCAAGACAGGGGAAGGAGGCAGCACCACAGACAACTTCAATTTGTTGCAGCTGCAGGATTTAAAAAGAGGCCAACCTTGTGATAAGGTCCCTTAGCCCAAGAGACTACAAAAATGAGAAGCTCAAACGACCATCAGCTGCTGAAATCTGCAAAAACTCTCCAAACACAAATTAACCTTCAGTCAGGAGATAAAAGACTAGCTGCAAAAACTAGAAGTTGTTAAAAAAAAAAAGCAATAAGTGTCTGACAAATCAGAGCAGCAGCAGAAGGGAAAATAAGGAGTACACAGGCAGCACCTTACCCATAGCCAGATAACAGCTTTGCCTTCCCTCAAGAGAAGATGGAGAAAGAGGAGGTTTTCTTTTGGTTCAGCTTTGGTTTTACTTTCTGGGTTCGTTGTAGTACACATTCTCCAAAATTGCTTTAGTTAAATCTAGACCTCACTAATGCTCCAGAGACCGGAAGTTAATAGCTTGCTGGAGGTAGAAGGCATGTAGAACCTCACCATGCCAAGCTTAAGTTTAATGCAAACCTTTCCAAAGTCCACCACTTAATACTGCAAGACTACTTTCTATAGGGACCCCTTAAATGTTTAATGGTTTCATAAAAAGAAGTAATTCCTTCATTGCAGAAATGCACCCACTTCTATAGTAGAAGGTTGCAGCCAAAGAGGAATTTAGCGGTGGGGGGAAGGAGGGATGTTCTGGCCAAAGACTATAGAATAACAGACCATTAACTTTAAAGACTCCACACATGAACACATGTTCTTTAAAGCAAAGTCTAGAAAAGCACCTCTTAGCTCAGAGAGCAAGAATGAGAGTGATAAAAGGAACAAGGTCTGAAGTTACTCAGCCTAGCTATTTAAATCCTCCTATCAATACCTTGCAACATTTTGTAAAACCATTAAGGCTTAAGCCAAAAAACACATCCTTCCATTTGTATCCACACATTTAAAAGGCAGTTTTATTCAATTAGTAAAAATAAATCGAAGACTGCATTGCAAATTCTAGCCAAAGATACTGCCGCTCCTGCTAACCTAGTCGGCGTTCCCTGGCTGGTTTTGCCTGCGCTAAGGGTAGGTATGGGAGTGTTTCACACGCAGTATGTGAATGCTCTGCAAATAGCCAAACTGCAGGGAAAAATGCTCATCAGGAGGTACGGCTCCCACAGCTGGCGGTACCCACACTATACGTAGGAATTAGTGTTCTACGAACTAAATGCACCAGGTACTTCCTAAAGAAAACCTAAACATTAATCTGAAAAGAAGGTGCCATTCCTTTAGTAAATACATGTAGATACTTGTTGCTAATCACTGTACCATCAATGAAAATCAACTTGGGAGAAAAAAAAAACCTGAATGGGCTTTTTTCTCATTTTGCACTATTATTTAAAACAAGCCTCCATTCTTTCCGACTTAAATCGATGTTTTCAGTTAAATGCACAAAAAAACTTCAATCAAGAAACATTTACAGAAATTAAAGAGCCACTAAACCCTAAACCCCAAGATTTGCATTAGCAATGTCTCCTCCCAGAACCAATCTATTTCATAGAATTTTTACATAGGAATTTCCTATATGTAACTCTGAGCTAAGACCCTTCTCTTTCTAACGTGCTACATTTTAGAAGCAGAGCAAACAGGACCAACAAAACTAGCCCTGATGTAAGCAGTATCCAAACCATAATGCAAAGCTCAGAGACAATACCTTTCATTACATCAACCCAAATAAATAGGGAGACAAAAATGACAAGTTTTGATAACAGACGCCTGACCTCAAAAACGGCAGTTTCACTTCAGTGATGGCCCCACGCTGTCATAGTTTCAACAGTTTATCGGATCTCAGCTGGTCACTCCAGCTCGTCACAGTGATATGAGATTATGCACCACAAAACCCCTGTCTAATCTAGAGATGCTTACCTGTGGTTAATCAGCCAGGATAAAGCTGATCCCCAGCTTAACACAAAGTAAATGAAAGCTTTAACAGAACTAAATCATGTTCAGCATCGTTTCTAAAACCATCTTCAGTACCAGCTCAGCTGCATCTACAGCTGATACCGCTCATCAACAGTGGACAATTCACAGCAAAAAACGTAAGCAAGATTGGCTTGAAACTTCATCAATGACCAGGAACCTAAAGAACTTCCCATGAATAGGCCAACTGGGTCATTCCTCCACAAGGCCAAAAAGAGCCACTGCTCTACCCAGTCACTCCCCCTGCTACCACCAAAATTCTCCTCCATTGCATCAATCTATGAATGGGATTTTGAGTTTGTGTGTGTCTATGCTGCTTCCACCAATTTTAAGCAATTTTACCCCCACATTCCTTGAAATGGGGAAGAAAACATACCAGTGAAAATGTCAGCAGACCAATATACACTAAACCAAGGGTGTAAGCGTCCAAAACATGCCACAGGCAAAGTCCAAGAGTTCATAATCCCACATTCACAAGATGACACCCACATCAAAATCCACTGCCCTGATCAAAGGCATTCCCCACTCAGCATTCTTCCTTCAGCCCTTCTCTCCTGAATCAACAAGAGAAGAGAGGCTCTGAAGAGCAAAGAAATTATTTCTGGGCAAGAAATCATCTGAAAGAATCCAACAGCCTATGACCAATTATAATCAGCTACTGAAGCAACCAGAGACAAACCCTAAATCCTCATGAGTATTTCCTTCCATGCTCATATTCCAGGCCACACTAATCACAACAGTCCAATGCTGGAGCCACCAGAAAGCAAAGGCTGCCATCCAGCAAGCCAGTGAGCAGGGAGTGAGCAGGAATGCTGGGAACAGCAACCCATTCGTCACTGATGGCTGCAGAAACTCTTTCCCAGCAATTTAGGAATTCTGTGTCCACTCTTTTTTCCACACAGCAACCAATGCCCATCAGTCTTGTCTGAAAAAGCTAATTGTGGTGCAAAGTTTGTCCTACCATCACCCCATTTCTGAATTCATTCTTTCAAAGTGAGAAGGAAGACGATGACTTTTGGTCAATAACTCCGACAAAGCCATTATCCTAGGGGTATTAAATGGGGAGATAAGAACTTCAGGGCTTTGCACAAATCATATTAGTTCAATTCTCAAATCCGGGTAATGCTTCTTTTCAAAGTATTAATTTCATTTATTCTATTTGCTCTCCCTCTGTCCTGATAACACAGGCGCACATGGCCCCTAAATGAGATCCTCCTATTTTATAAGTTATAATCCTCCCTTTCTAGAGTAGTAATGAGATGTCTTCGCTTAATCGCGTTTATTCCCCCCCCCTCAGCTTCTGCTTTTCTCCATCCCCATGCCACATTGATTTGTCTCAAAGGTTTCGGCGAAAACCATCAGGCAGGGAGTCACTGGCTCCAAGAGGCTCATGATGCATATGCTGCACAGCTTTAGGAGATTACAAAAGCAGAAAGGAGAAAAAAGAGCAGCTTTGCTTGCAAAGTTTCTTTTGTTGGTAAAAAGGAGAAAAAAAGAAAGCCAAAAGAACTGAGAAGTTGAGAGAAGAGGTTTTGATTAATTGGAAATGAAAAAGGAAAGACTCCTGGTACAGGGGAAAGGTGAGACTATTCACAATACAGTGAAGCAATTAAATAACTTGACTATGACAATTTTGGAAGTTCCTCATGCTAGAAATAAAAAAGGATTTAAAGATCGCTGTATTAATTCTTGGATATTTCACATGAGACTTAAGGCACGCTACAAGCATTAGTTAAACACCCTAGGCCCTGCTGTGAAGTACTGTACATATAATCCTTGTTGTCTTTTAAGTGCTCACAGCATTAAATTATTCAGAGAGTCCAGTCAGCACCACGATCCTGCACTGCTGTACAAACAAACAAAACATTTTATCTCTAATACAAATTGGTGAGGGTTCTTCTGCAGCAGCTTAGCAGACTACTTCCATTCGAGCCAGTCCCACACGGTTAATCAAAAGCCATTTTCAAAGAGGGAAGTGAATGCTGCAGTGTTTCTACATACAGAGCTATTTTGCTTCTTAAACTAAAACTTTAGGGAGTTTTACTCAAAACCTAAGGTACCTAGAAGCTAAGTAGCTTGTTCAAAGTCATAAAAAAAAAAATCAAGAAAAAGATGTAGAACAGGACCCAGGTACTTAACTCTAAATCCCTCTTGTAACCAGCGTACCACTTCAAGAAAAAACAAAATGAAAAAACCAACAAAACAACTAAAAAAAACCCACAAAAAACCAACAATAAGTTAATCTGCACCCTACCGCATAAATGAAGAAGTAACTGGCCCCAGAAGCTGACAGCAAGTTCTTTATCAAAGGTTATCTGTAGTCCATGCTCTCTTCAGGAATGTGCGCTATATAATAAAGACTGAAGAAGTGCTTCACAGCTATACTGCCAATAATAAAAGTCAGTTAATGAAAATCATAAAGAACAGATTAAATGACAAGAGACGTTCAGCACAATCAAAATGAAATGAAATCATTTCAAAATACAGCTATCATATTTGGATTTATGGTCTACAAGTGGTAAGGTTAAAGGAGAATATTGTAGCACTACTGAAGACAAGTCTACAAGAGAAGGCTACTAATCACCAAAATATTGATATGTTAAAGGCACAGAGCACCTCAAGATATTACTGCAAATATTATAAAAAAAAATAAAACAAACCTTTCTAATTATATGCGGTATGATTTTCAATTTTTACTAGATTAAGTGCTGCTAGAAGCAAATTATTCATCTGCTATCTCATTCATGGGAGTTGCACCACCATTTTTCTCTGGCTTCCCTAATAGGTCACAATAATAACAAAACCCCTGGAAGTTGTTTGCTTATAAATTTAAGCAAATAATTTCCTGTGCCATCTGCACCTGGACTACCACTAGATACCTAGAGTTCCACTATCATCTTCTACCTGACAGAGAAGACTGACACAGAATGAGATGAAAGAGCAACTCACACCCATTATTTGCCACATATGCTAGGACTAAAAAGCAGAAAAGTGAGCAAGAAACATTCAAGCCCACTTCCAAATGAAGGAAGAAAACAATACCAGAAGACTAAAGGACAGATAATATTTGAGTAGAATTAAGACAATACAGTAAGGTAACCATGACTAAAAGGAAACTGTAGCTGAGATAAAGCAAATCTGATAGGGATCCCAATAATTTAGAAGGCTGGCAGAAACGGCTCCTGCTTAGGAAGGCATCTAGAAGCTGACAGACAATAGCTTTGACCTCATCTTTGCAAGGACAGGCTAGACTATTCCATTTGTAAGGATCTTAAATTTATTACTGATCAAGAGATAGTTAAAGACCAATGAAATTTAACAGTTTCTCATTCTTGCACCATGTTCTGGGCTAACACTCCGTGGTCACTATTTGTCTTTTATGGGTTACACAAGGAGAGCCTGATCAGATTTTTGCAGAGCATCAAGTATGCAATATCTGGGTATGCAACACCGTACAATTAAAAGCTAATTTGGATAGTAGAACAGCTTTTGTATGTTAGAGTTCAGGTCTCAACTCATTGTAGAGGTGCCCTCCTTACACCTCACAAATATTGCCCGACTCTGCTAGTCACATTTCTCCAGGATTACTCTGCACCTCACTGCAGGAGGGCCAACCTCTACTTCTGAGCCAGGCCACATCATTAGATTGGGCAATAAATCCACTAGCTTCTTCTCTCCCCTTGCTCCTTTACATAAGCCCATTAATTGCATTCATAAAAAGAATAGATGTCCTATGCAGAGTAACAGCAGTCACGTGCCTCAGACATCACTATCCTAAAGCTCAGCAATCATGCAGCTTCCCGTGGTTAGGGTACAACCCGCCAAGAGGACATTTCCTACGACACTGCTCTCCTGGACATAGCTTGTGAACGGCTGCTATCTCAGAGACCTACCAACCCAACCACATGCAAACATTATCATGGAGTCAAAAAGCACAAATGGGCCCAAAAATACAAACAGACAAATTAATGGAAGACAATTTAATTAAGGACTGTTAACCACCAAGGTGAAAATACTTCTTGTTGAAGAAGCCTCTAAGCCCTGGAATGGCAGAAGTTGAGGGTACACAGGTGGCAAATACTGCTATACACCTGCCCTGTTCTCATGCTCTCCGTACACAGCTGCTATGGATCACCATCAGAGATGGGCTATAGCAAGAAGGACCTTCTGCCTGAACCACTATGGCCGTTCTTACATATATTTTATTTATTCAGCCCCCTGAAACACCTTCATATTATAACCTCAAAATGGTTCACAGCCAAGTCACATGCCTGGGTAAGCCATGCTTATTAGCATTCAACGTACAGAAAAAACATGCTCATAGAAAGGTTCTTCTGTTAAATCAAACGCATGCAACAGACCAGTAGGATGAAAGAAACACAATGAAGACCATCATTACTCAAGTCTGTCCTCTCCCTATACCATCCTTTCCATGTGTACTGGGCAAGGAGAATTGCTCTTAGTCTAGTTCTCTCAATAAGCAGTTTGAACATCACAGTATAAGTGAACAAGCAATTTGAGCCCACTGTGGCAAGCATAGTCCCACCTCTCTATCACACCCTTACACTCCACACCACTGGAGGTCAGGAAAAAGTGGCAGTTCCAGTAAGACACCGCTTTGTTTACAGGTAGTACACCATTGCCATAGTAATGCTAGTATTTAAAATAAAACATTATAAAATAGAATCATGTGAATATTAAACATCAATCACAACCCCGATATACTGTAGACATAAAAGCCTTTTGCTCTACTCAGTCTCATCTCACTGTACTTCCCCGCCCATCACTGCTCTTCTCAGCACTGGTATGACAATAACCCAATAGGTTATCTCAACAACAACAAGGTGCCTGACGAATAGTAAAGACTACAGCAAGAAGTCCCCAAAATAACTCTGCCTACTGGGCAAGAACAGATTGGTTTGGGAGTCAGGGGTGTGAACAAAAAGGGTTTATGCTCCCTGGTCCCTAAAAATCAATCTTAAGCCTTCTTCAAAACGTTACAACACTTGACAGTTTTAACAGTTCTTCTGTTACCAGCAAAAGACTCAACCAACAGAACTCATTATTACTTTTTATTAATTTGAGTATTTTCACAATTACACTCTCAAAAAACAGAACTAAGTTTCAGGATAGATCAGGTCAGCAGAATCTGATCCTGTATATATCAAAACATTCATTTCATACACCTAACAGTTTAAAAGAGCGCTCTCTAGCTCAGACAACAACCCCACGTACACACACCACACTGACCTGCCACAGGTAAAGATGTCCCCAGCACAGACATTGCTTATGCCTTTCCCTGCAAGCTTGACCTTAGCATCACTGCATGACATGCTGCAGGTGTAGCTTGCCAGCTACAGTGTAAGCCCAATGTAAGTGATGAGTTGAGAGCTGATGTGTGCTTCAGCCCAAATCAAAGTTTCTAAGCTCACCACACAAGTGACATTTAATGAATCCCCTCAAGCAGAGATTTTACTCTGTCCTGTATGGAAACATACTGGAGCCTTTTGTTACTCACCAGCTGGGCCACTCTCTGCCTCTCTTCATTAGTGTTGTTCCTTTCCCGCTGAAGGGCAGTATTCAAGGCCTCACCGGCTGCTTCCCTTTCTCTTTTGGCCAGCCGGAGCAGCTCCTCTTGGACAAGTGCCTGTTCTTGCTCATACCTGTATAAGCACCAAAGGCAAACAGAGAGAAGGTGACCAGCAGACTTCTTGCAACAGGGTCATGGCTTAGCATGGACTATTCCTGCCTAGAGCCAAAACACAAGTCCATAATCTATTTGACACAAAGTCTGCTCACAGCCCCTCCACTATCAGCAGGAATTCAAAAGTCCAACAAACTTTAAACAGGACCTGCAGCTTCAGTGAGGTACAGCTCTGACAACAACGGTAGACTAAGCACCATATAAACTTTATACTTCAGCTATATTTAGCTCTGTTAAGTACTTAATTATCACCTGAAAACAGTGAGAATAGAAAATAGTTCGCTAAACAAACAGGTACTGCTTTGGAAAAGATCAAGGGATGTACAACAATAAAAGGAGTTAGCCTATCTGACAATGCTGCTCTTCTTAAAAAAGAGGCAGGGGGGGAAATCACATAAAATGCATGCAGCAACAGAGCTGAAAGAAGCAGCCTCGTCAAATCCGTAGCATGGACACCTGAATCTCTGATTGCCATGAAGGAAATTTTGTCCAATTCAATCCTTGGAAACGCCACATGCAAGCAGAGAGAGATTAACATGAAGTGAAACACAGAATAAATTAGGTTAGATGGGACCTTTGAAGGTTATCTATTCCAGCCTTCTGCTCAAAGCAGAACTAACTTCAAGGTTAGATCAGGTCACTCAGGGCCTTCTCCAGTCAACTTTAGATGATCTCCAAGGGTGGAGATTCTATATCCTTTCACTGCAATTTGTTCCAGTGCTCCACTGCTCTCAGTGACTGACTGGGGTTTCCCTCCCTACTCCTTATATCCAATCAGAATTTCCTTGCTGCGATTTGTGTCCCTCACCTCTTGTCCTTTCAGTGTGCACCTCTGAGAACAGTATGGCACTGTGTCTCCCAAAACACTACTTGGAAGTTGAAAACAACAGTTAGATCCCACCTCTTCTCCATGGTGAGCCAATGCAGTTCCTCAGCCTCCCTTCTCCCATGTCTCTAGATTACCAAAGTCCCTCTGAGGGGCAACGTTGCCCTCCACAGAGCAGTGACCATTCCCTCAACTTGGTGTCATCCACAAACTTTCTCAGGGTAGATTTCAGACCAACCAGGTCTGGTTCTGGTTCCACAGCTGAGCCACACGCATACAAGCTGCTCCTCCCTTTCTTTTCTTCCCTGCTTACCTTTCCGCTGCATTTCTGACCCTACCCCTCTTTTCCTAGATCAGGTATTTGGTGTGTAGTTCATAGCTCAGCACTGAAAACTGTCAGCAGTTTCAACTCCAGAGTCCCCCAGAACGCGAACCAGTTTTCCAGAGACTTCCTTGGTTTCATCTCTGACTTTCCTAAGGACAGTGTGATTGATGCAACCAGTTTTTGTTGCAACAGGTTTGTCCAGTCAGTTGTAATACTAAAAAAAACACCACAAACAGAGACTGCTTTTCATTGTTAACCGGAAAAGACCAATCTTTACAGCATTTTTAAGAACACACAGACAGATCAGGACAGCAGTTTTATAACAGAAAGCTACCAAGTTACACAGAACTGCAGTTCTCACTGCCCTGCAACGCCTAGAACTAGGAGGAGACTGCTGTGGTTCTGTCAGAGGCGAATAGCTTGCTTCTGCAATTTTTCTTTTCCTCACCTTACCCCCATCTTCACTGGTATTTCTATCTTAATACATTAAAATACCCTGGGATGAAAAATTCATAGCACTATAGCACTGGCTGGCAGGCATTACATCCAGTCTAGGAAAAGGAGAAGGAATGGAATCAGATATGTAACATGGATGTGATTATTTTAGGTATAAACCGAATTAAACCCATTACCATGTTTGAGATTCCAAAATCTCTAAGGGAAGTATCAAACACTTAGACACCTTCATTTGTCCCAGAGAAGGCAACTGTACTCAAGTTTATGCTCTATTGATCTTGAAATGTACATCACACAAGTTTTCGGTAGTTACCAACTCATTACATTGGTCCTCCCTGTTTCTCCACTCCAACTGCCCACAGCTCCCCTGACTGCTCCTTTTGGCTAAGGGACAGGCTTGTCTAAAAAAAAATTGTGTTCCATGGCCCAAGGCTTCAAATGGGATTCTCAGGCATTAAAACATACAGTTATTGTGCTTGGACTGAAGTTAAACATACATGTGTATATATATTCCAGAAGGAGCTAAACTATTGTCTTTTTCAAGAACTTCACCTCACCTCCTGTACAGTTCCTGCTCTGCAGCAGAAGACTTCTCAGAGTCACTTGCCCTTGGTGGCTGAATTCCTAGAAAAAAGAATAGAAACCTATGACAAAACACAGACCTTCATCATATCACAAATTATTTGAGGAGAATGTCATATGTGAGTGTTATCCCATCAAGAGAAAAAAAACAAAACACAACAATACCCCATGAAAAGTCTCAAGAAAATTTAAGTTTGATGGATGGAGTTTGAATTCATGAAACAAAGAGACACTGACAGCATTGTCTTCAACAAGGCACACTGAACAAGGCATGCTACAGAAACTTCCAGGTAAGGATGTTAACTTCTCAAACCCTGGTTTATACTGAAGCATAAGCATGGTTTTAGACCTACTTTCCATTTCCGTCCTCTAGTTCCATTAAGTCTTCCCCTTGACCTCCTGCTTTCCTTGTAATTACAAGGGATCCCACAAATGTAGATGGAATTATTTGATGAGAGTTCAGGCCATCCATAAGGCTGAATCCACTTTCAGGAAAGATGTGGGCTAACAGCAAACAAATCTCTAAAGGCAAAGGCCTGGTTCCCTAACTTCATGTCAGTCTGGATGCCTTAAACAAATCCACACTGATAATGTATCAACAAAGTGTATTCGAGAACCAAGAGAAATCAAATAGTTTTCTAACCTGTAAAGAAAGACAAGTTCAGAAACCAAGTTCTCACCATCTGCTTGGCAAGCTGTGCTTTGTCAATCTATCCTTCCACACAAGCTTATTTCAAAAGAACAAAAAGCGGCATTTCCCCCATGCATTCACTCCCTGTGCATGGAAAGGAGACAATGCAGCTTGCCAGGAATGAAAGATAAAATAAAATTTAAAAACTTCTGCCTTGCTTATTGCATGTTCATCTGAAATCCTAGAAATGTTCACAAAGTGATTCAAGTCCAGTAAAGTATCTGAGAAGGGTATTTGGTATTCCAAAGATGGAGAAGGAAAGGACCTAGGAAAACAAGTTGTCTTACTTAAGACCACGTAGCAACAGAACTAGAACCATAGCATTCCAACCCCTCCAACTGCCAGGGGACACAGCTACCTCTCAGGAACATAAAGATGTCACTGGACCATTACATCCAAGGCATTCAATAATGCCAATATTTACATACACAAAAGTGTTACAGGCTAATCAAAGAGCTCCTCTCACAACAAGATAGTCTTGAAAAATACAGCCATACCATATAACATCCAGTGGCAGCACTACCGAGACGCATGTCAAAACAATCAGTACACCTGAGAGGGACTGACAGTACCTGTAGGAGACCTGGGTTTCCCTTCTGCAGCTGGTGAAGATGGAGCTGTGCCACTGGATGAACGGGGTGATCTCTGGTTGTCCCTTTTACTTTGAGAAGACTCTTTCATTCTGTTCACAACATCTTCAGTGAGCTGAAACATACATACACAGGAAAGAAATTAACCAAGTCAACTCTTAATGTGTGTATATTTCACTATATATTTATTTGTTAGTTTCCATACTACTGCAAAAGTATTGACAATTATCTCATTTCAATGCCACAGTCCTTTGAATCCAGGTGGTCAATATCTGTACCTTGACTTTACATTTTAAAAAAAACAGACTCTATCCATAAGTGATAAAATCTCCAATCTACTGACCCTAAAGGCTTCACTGGACAATGACATTAATCTTCCACAAATACTAACAAAGGTAGAGAGCATGCTAAACAAGCCAGCTCCTTGAGTAGGGAAATATTTACCAGAAGCAGAGAGAAAGTAACTAAGCAGTTTGTAAGTCCATCTACCCATCCTTCTTTTCCCATGCTTGCTAACCCAGCTCAGCACGGCAGAACTGCAGATCGTACAGCAGAGAACAGCTGCACAGCCCTCCCCTTCACATAAGGCTGCAAAAGTTTTTGCAATCTCAACTTCATTCTCACTCCCTTACTTGGGTCCAAACCCATGGAAAAGAAAGAAAAGTTAACATGAAGTTTTCTGGCAATTCAGTCGAAGGGGGCTTCTCACAGGACTGTTAAGGTCGACCCGTTCCTCCTCCCAAGGTCAGAGGTTCTGTACTGACTGTTCTGGCTCCAGAACAAAACAAACTGAGGTTGTTTCCCCACCCAGACTGGTCACAGTAGAAGACAGATTTCCAGCTATGCCACTGCAACCCAATTTAACAGCATTTTTAACATCTTCATTATTGTTATCATGCCAAATTCCTCGTTATGGGAACTGGTTTTTAAAAACACAAATCTGTAAAAAGCCAGACTTAGCTAAGGGCAGGCTCAGTGGAACTACTTTTATATACATAACTAAAAAAAAAAAAACAAACCAAGAAAAAGAAAAACCAAATAATGTCCGTGGTACTAAGAAAGTAGAATGATTATTTTGTTTCACAAAACAAGCAAACCAAAGAAAAAAAGGAAAAGAAAAAAACTTTTACTTCAGGAAGTCAAATAGAAAGGTCTACAAAGCCCACAGCTCATTTAACCTAATCAGCTATCATGAGATACGTAGGGCATCTTCATCTTGAGCTCCTGGAGGTCATAAACAGACCAGTAACAATAAACCCACATTTTTCTCTACTTCCATGAGCATCTAGCTGACGGAACAGCTAACTAAAGTGAAGCACCAGAACAAATTACATTCTATGGTGGGTGAGGATAAGCCCTCAAGGGGTCTCTGTCTATATCCTGTAAAGAGAAATTAGGCAAAAATGACTTCACTTCCATCAAACACTTTAAAAAGGAGATTAGCGCAATCTTAGTTAACTTTTGACAAATGATTAGTCAAAATGGGACAAAAAAATAAGTAACCACAGCAAAACACACTCGCAAGTTCATTTCAGACAATTATGAGGGGAAAACCAGATAAAAGTATAAAAGTATGAAGAAGCACAGCAATGAAATGAAGGTAGTAATAAAAAAAAAAAAAACAAAACACACAAACTTAAATTGCCAATGAAAAATAGGGAAATCTTGATGGGGAAAAAGAATGTTCCTTAATGATACCACCACCACCACTCTCCAGGGCTTGTTTTCACAACACATTCATACAGATGTCCGATCAAAGTTCAAGATGCAGCTTCCCACTGCCCCTCCTAGAAACACCCCTAATCCTCACTAATCCCCACAACCTCTTATCTCCCTGCATGTTCAGGCAGCGGTGCTCCACCAAGGCTCTTGGTATCATTAATAAGGGCAGAGGCGTCTCCTCTTGGATGCCCTCAAAGCCAGGCAGCGCCTTGAGCATCAAACTGCTTGCAAAGCACAAGGCAGGGGCAAGATGGGGTGATTAAGCAACGAGGAGGGAGAGAGGGTTGAGAGCAGAGTTTGGAAGGGGAGATGAAGGGCTGGTGTGTCACCGCTCCATAAAAGCCATGCTCAGGCACTCAGCCCCCTTCCCCAGCACTTTCCAGCCACCCCACCGCCTCTCCAACCCCCTACTCCTTCAGCCTTACAGCTTTATCTCCCTTCTTCCTTACCGGTTTGCCCCACTCACCCCCTTCCAGCCCCGCACCGCATCCCCTACCCCCCTTTGCCCTACCCTACCGCTCCAGCAGGGCCTTCCTCAGCCCGGCTCCCTGCCCCCGGCGCCTCCATCTCCCAGCCCCGCCTCACCCTGATGCCCTGCAGCACCCGCACTTGCTCCCGCTCATCCAGCCCGAAGGAGACCTTCCTGCCGCCGTGGCTGCTCTCGCTGCCCCCCATGCCGGCGGCGCTGGGGACGCCTCTCCCCGCCGCGCCCCCCACACAACCTCACACCGGGCTGCCGCGGCGAAGAGAGCGCCGCTCCGCTTCCCCCGCCTGCCAACATACCCGCGCCCCATTGGCGGACGGCTGCGGGACAGCCAATAGCGCGGCGCGATGCTGGCGGCCGGCCGCGGTGCAGGCTGGGGGCTGTAGTCCGGCGGCGGCGGCTTGGGGGGCGGCCTGACCCGGCCCCGGAGCCGGCTCCGCTCCGAGGCGGGGTACAGTCACTTCTTCACCCTGCGACGGGCCCACGGCGGCACCGAAGCGTCCCCGGGCTCGGTCTGTAGCCCTTGGCCTCGCCGGCCTTCCTCCTCCCCTCCTGCCTGTCCTCCACACCTTCGGTTTTGAGTGCAGGATCAAACCACCCCCAAAAACTTCCACACCCCACCCGCGGGGTTTCTTTACTGGGTCACAGGTATGGAAGGAAGAAAACCAACCCACATGGAACCACGCAGAAAATAAGCCAGGAAGACACAAAGCTTAGCTACAAAACGGAGGAACCACCCAAACGACGACGTCTGTCACAGAGGATTCAGGGGCTTAGGAGCCCTCAAGGGCATCCAGGCAACTTTCCCTTGTCCATTGAGACAAAGCAGCTCCCAACGCAGCCAAGCGAGGGCATCCCTCACCCCACCAAGGAAGCCCTTGTCCACCTTCACATACGCCATTTCTCCATAGTCCTCGAGGGAGGTCAGTCACCACCCCGACACGCCAGCTCACATTTCCCTGGTGACTAAAAACAAAGCTACAGTCTATGATTTCTAGTCAATTTTACAGCAGCTGCTCTGTGAGCAGAATTCACCTCTTGGCTCCCGCCACCCTGTTCCAGCAAGACCTACCGACCGTGCCATTACCTGCTGTGACAGGCACACACGGGTCCCACCTAGGTCAGCCCATCATAGATACGGTCCCCGTCACCAGGCACGGCCAATGAAAAAGATACCACACAAGCAGCCAGACCAAGAAATGGCAGCTTTGAAGGGTCTTTTCCAAATAAGCTTTCTGCATTCCCAGGAATACAAGCCACCTGATGACCTAGACGATTTTGTGCGTTTGTAACTACAAAGTTAACGAAGCCTTGGTATCAACATGCTACTTACCTACTTAGCAGGGTGTTGGAGCAGTTTTAACTGTTGAATGCTTATTCTTCACTGCAGCTAATGTAGAGACTACAGCTTTGACTCAGCAGTGGGACCCTGGCCAGCTTTAAGAGACTATCTAGGAGACTCTGCCCCCCCAGGATATCCAGGCCTCTACTCTAGCATGCTCCTGGAAACAAGGAGTAATTTTGTTATTTGTGTAATACCTTGTATGCTGGAGACTTATCCCATTGCTTGAGTACTCAAGACAAAGGCACTGCATGGTGGTGCTGTCAGCTGTTTGCACTACAGTACAGCAACACTGTGAAAGAGCAAAGGTCTGGCTAAAGTCAAACCATGATCCCTCCCAGAACACTCTCACCAGCCTCTCGTTTGTTTTTAACATGCCATCTGCTCACTTCATTTGATGGCACCCAGTTTTTGTACTAAGAAAGACCGTGAACAGTCATTCCTTATTGGCCTCCTTTGTCCTCTCAGGGTTTCACAGACCTGCATCGTTGCTCTTCCAGGCTGGTGAGTTCTCAACCATTTAATTGCTCCTCCAGAAGTCATCCCATAACTGATTATTCTTCTCATCCTTCCTTAGGCCTCTTTCAGGTGTAACTCCAGCCAGGTGCCAGGCATCATCTGCAAAGATCCAGGAGGGAGAGTGGGCAAAGACAAACAAAGCTGCACCTCACACCTACAGCTGTGCCTTCCTGTGATCTCCAAGAGCCTGAGGACACCCAACAGGGCCCACAACCCACAGGACACTGATGTGGAAGCAGCCATGATAATGGTGGTGGAGCTGTACAGCAACTTAAATGCCTCTCCACCTACGCAGGAGCAGAGGATGTCGTCATAGTTAACTCCAGCAGTAACATCTCCTAGGGCAGTTTTCTGCGTGGAACCTGGAAGGAGCTCTGAAAGGTTTTACCACACAATGACCCAATCCCAAGGTCACCCCACTCCCCAGACTGTACCCCTGACAAAGAGAACCTGATGGGTGCCGATTACTGCTAGCACACTTCGCTGTTACTCAGCAGCTATCATGTCCTCCCTGCAGCCAGAAAATTAGTCCTGATACACAGTGCTCATTTCAAAGCCCAGAACAAGAAATAAGCAAGAGTCAATTCCAACTTACACATACGCCTTTTTCAAGCAACAGAGAAAGACACCTATAACAAAGACCCCTGATACGAGACATGCCTAGGAACAGCAAGATCTAGTTACCAAGAGAAGAGCCAAAGGCTTCACTGATAATTATTTAGACCTGGAGACCACTCTCTACACAGTCATCTGTTGTCCTAGTAATAGCCTTCTGAGAAGAAAAGATCCATCTCTGACAAAAAGACATCATGTTATTCCATTATCATCTGCTGTATTTGTTCAGGGCTTTAAAAAAAAAAGCCAGACCCAGAAGGTAATTTTTTCTGCATATCATTTGAGAAAGAAAGTATGATCAATTATGCCAAACTTAATTTTATTTCTTTATTTTACAAATAAAAATATACATTTATTCTATATTTTCTCTCTTTGCATCCCCCTCACACACATAACACACTTCTGCTCAAGGACCATTGGGAATACGGCCCAAAGCATTATATATACAGAAAAATACAACAGGAGGAACGTCAGTCCATGACCTAGCACAGAAGCTCCTCAGCAGCAGAACGCAGGACGCTCCAGAAATACTGGAGTCCTGCCAGCAAAGGACAGGATGGACACGGTGACCACCTGCACGGGTGATACTTCAGCAAATACTCCTTGGGACGGAAAAGCAGTTGCCTCTTTATTTCTCAACTGCTTTAAGACCTTCATATCTCTTGGCTTTGTCCAAGACCCACCAACTCCAGGGAAGCTTTGCAGGTTTCCCCACACTTTCTAACAGCAGCTCAGGATCAGTGTTGTAAGCAGCAATAGGAGCAGCAGCAGGGCAATTCAGGCACCACATCATCCATCCCTACTAGAGTAAGCAAGCAAGCATGACTCGGGCCGATTCACAGCAAGTGACAGGAGGAGCATGGAACACTTCTCTAACACAGCAAGGGCTGACTTGCCCAGTTACCCTTACACAGTCATTGCATGGAGGGGAAATGTGAAAGGCTGTTGACCCACGAGACAATTCCGCTCTCGCACATGGACAAACGGAAGCCTTTTTTCCTCAAAAGTAAATTAAAAAAAAAGGGGGGGGGTGTGTTTATTTTCAAGGTGCCAGTGCTACTTAGAGGCCTGCAGGGCAAAGTCCACAGGCAGAAGAGAGAGGCTGCATTGTTCATTAACAAAAAAAAGATAAGCAAAGGGCCTGCATAGTTTTGGCAACCAATATGAACTTCATGTTCTTACCCAAACTTCCTCTATGGTGGGAACAACTGGTAGCAAATGCTTTCCCCTACCTGCTCATGATCCAATCTAACACCTCCACGCTGCACCCTGCATGATGATTTCCCAGAAACTCTTACCTCAATATTCTTCAGGAACAGCAGTGAGTTGAGGCAAGGGATTCACACAGTCCCCAAACGTTTCAAATTCCCTCTTCCTACCATCTCTAATGGAAAGTTGCTATTGCTTATAGCAGATCTCCACCTACCTGGAGGACTCAGGTAGAAAAGCACCCCCAAAGCTAGAGCAATACACCTCTTCATCCTTGGAGAGCACAGTATGTCCCAGAAACCAGTCTGATGCAGCTTTCAGCTGAACAGTCCCTGGACTGGAACATGATGTCTTGAAACTGCATGCCAGACAGCTCAGACAACAGTAGTCCCTTTTCCAGCATGGAAGAGGTTAATAAGAAGTTCCAGATAGTCTTTAAATGAACCACGGTCCACGTGCACATAAGTATTTTCAACATATCGAGCCATAAAACCTATTCAGACCAGCAGAAGTCTGGGGATCTGAACTGCAACATAAGAGGACACCGGCAGAGAAACACATCCATCTATCTCCCAACTTGCCTCCCAACTTAGAACACCAGCCAGCTTGATTCTAGCACGTATATGGTGTTTGAGAGTTTCCAGTCACTAAACACTGACAGCCTGGACTCATCATGGGCCTCTGCTCTGCCTCAAGCACCTGAACATCTCTGGAGCCTTCATCTGCAGAGTCAGCTTCATCCTTCACAGCACTATCCAAGACCTTGCCAGAGCCACGAAGCAGAGTGCAGACGGAAAATGCACCTACCTCACAGGTTCTATTCTTGAAACTCAGCCCTGATTCAGTGTTGTTACCTAGAGTTTCCTGTGAGCTCAGACACACAGTAGTACAGCCTCCATAGGCTATTTCACAGCTACTTTAGCTCAGCTAGACAGCAGCACTGTCTGTCCTTCTACCTCCCTGTTGTTCAGTCCATTCACATCCATGCTGCTGGCTACTAGCCTCCCAAAATGCTCCCAGGGCACAAAGAACAGTTCATTCCTCTTCATACCTCTCTTCTCCTTCCCACACACTCCAAACACTCCTTTTAACCCCTAGCAACTGCAATTCATTATTTTCATCAGTATTAGCTGAAACTAGAGATGACCCCAACTGACCAGCTTCCCTCTTCAGACACTGCTATCACCACCTATGCTGTTGCATTATGACAAGACCCAGGCAGCCATGCTGCTTGAAAAAGCCCGGGAAGACCATCTTTGGTTTCAACCACCAAACTCTTTCTATATACGTACAATACAGCAGTCAAATGAACACCCTCATCCCTAAACGCCATTCCCCTAATTGGCAGACAAGTGCTTTCAGTCGTTGAAAAGGACGAGGTGCCAGTCAGGCCTGTCTTCTGGGTTATATTCACATCTGGAACATGGAGGATCAGGAAGGTTCAGTATTTATAGGTTTATGAACAAAACTTTTCTACATTGTTCTCAGGTAGCAACACAAAACGTTCTTTCCAACAGGATTCGGGCTGCCAACTTAGTTCCACAGTAGGTTTCAAAAATCCGAAGGAAGAGAGGAAAGCCATGGCATATAGCCAAGGACAGATTTCCAATGGACATCCTAACAGCTGTAGTATCAAGGAGCTCGGAAGGAAAGGAATGAGGCATTTTGTGAAGCGGGTAGCCCTGCCTTAGGCATTGATGGCTTTCCAGCGGTCACTGTCTATGCTGTTGATACTGCCCACATGATACGGCATAGACGCCACGTCATCCAGGTAGGCCGTGGTGTCAATCTGAGTGCTTGAGTAGAACCCGGAATCCATTCCATCCTTCTTGGCAACAGCATAAGGGTGGGGTAGGTGCACATCCACATCCTCAGGTTCATCCACCTGACATTTGTAGGAGAAAAGGATCTTTGGTTCAGACCTGGAGTGATTAAAAATACATGTTTAAGCAATGTAGTATAACAGACGCTTATCCTTAACTGAAACTCAGCAACACTAAGAAATTGTGTATTCAGACCCTAAAAGCTCTTCATACTTGCTTTCAGTTCTGAAATATACCTAGTAGAGTAATTGCCATAAAGTAATGCTAAATGTAGCTTTGGGCTAAGTCACTAAAGAAATAAAAATGACAGAATCCCAACTCCAGTGTGGGAAAGGTGTTATGATCTTTGGGAGTTCTGAATTACTGAGGGCAACAGCATCCAAACACCATTGGACTCCACAGCAGCCTGGTTACTGGCACCAACAGAACAGGAGCCCACCTCAAGTTCCACCTGTGTGCATCAGGAAAACCAAAATACAAACACCTGGGGATCAGCAGTTTCCATCTCTAACTCCAGACACTGTTCCCTTTTGATTTCAGAAGGCAGCAGAGGCACATTTTGATATTTTAGGAATAATTTATGTTCTTAGTTATTTTAAAGCCCGCTTTTTCTTGCTTATGGACAATAAAAGCTAAGGCCTACAGTAAACCAGCCGGTTTTTCCTAACAAGATGCATTTCCGCTGAATGGCCACATGGCGGCAACCCCGACCCAAGAACCACACTCCCGAATGCTTTAAACTTGGTGACTCTCGGGCCCACTACACAAAGGAGTATTCAGCCAAAGGGCTACCTGAACCCTAAATTCTTTCTACAAACATATCCCAAAACCCACCCAGGAGACCATTTAATCTTCCGGGACTCAATCTCTCACTAACCATTTAGTTACCAACTTCAGCAGTAAAACTGTACTAAGCAGGATGCAGACACTGAAGACATGATCCTCAAATGTTTGAGATGAACGTCACTATCAGCTCTACTTGAATATAAAGAGGTCTTGGATAGAATTGAGCAGCTCCGGGTCACACAAGAAAAACTGCAAGGCCAGAAACTGAAAACTGGTTCCCTAACTGGCATTCTAATCCCTGCCCTTATTCTACAGATGGGGAGAACTTGGGTGCAGAATAATTAAGTGACCACATACACCCGCTAAACTTCTGTTCCTGGCTACTCACCCAAAAAAGCCTTTCAGGAATGCCACATAGATGAGAGGTGCAAAGAAGCTGAAGTAAAGGAACGTGGTAGCATCAACACAGCTGTCAACAGGAAAAGGGAACACAAAGGAATTTAGCACTCAAGCACAATACAGCTGGGTGACACCCGCCACATCCCCCCCAAAATGATCCCATTTCCCTCCAGAGTGCTCAAGCACAGCACGAGAAAAGTCTTGTGCTAAACAAATTCAATCTGATGCAAAGTAACAGACATTGCCATCAACTGCTCCTAGACACTCATGAGGGAACCATCCCAAAACCCAAGGCCTGACCAAGACCACAGTCTTAGTGCTCTCAATTCTGACTCACAGAAGTGACACTGATCTCTGCAGAACAAGATCACTGCAGAGCATGCAGCTCCACAGATCTCTACAGTGTGAGTTTCCCGACCACTTAAAGGTATTTTGGCACAAAACAGATCCAACAACTTTATTACTTCTTAGGAACACAGCACAAGTTTGTTTTCTTGGGAGAGGCAGTGTTGAGAGACACTCAAATGCAACATGAGAAACTGGGTTGCAGGGCTGCTTCCCCAGCATACATACCATAGTCCTTCTATGATATCCACACAGAGGAGGGCACTGCCCAGGCCCTGTACCAGGTTCAGCAGTGCCAGGATTCCAGCATAAACATAAAAACTCTTCCTGGCTGTACGAAAGACATGGACACAGGTGAAGCTCAACCTCATAAGCACCAGCCCAGTGCAAATCCATTTGACATGGCAAACCCAACAGAAGCATCTCACCATCTTGTCTGTTTAAGAACTCCTGAAGAACTAAGACCACATTTTTCTGTCCCATGCTGGCAGGGCTGATGGAGGTATAGTGGACTAAACCATACCCTCCTGTATGCGTATACACACACAAGATGGGTTTTGAAAACACATAGTCATGGCAACACATGCACAGACTTTCTTGGCAAGCATATGGAACCAGTGTCAGTCACATACTTGAACATAAGAAAAACAAACAAAAACCCCACAGCTGAACCAGAATCTGTGCCTTCCGATGTACAGCACTAACAAAACTGCTCAGGAGACCCAGACAGGAGCAGCAGGGTACGCTGGACACTAGGCATATCAGGCCCAGGAGCACCTGCTTGTGGCATTTGCCACACACATCGACTCCCTCAGGGTACCCACACATAGATGCCGACGCTACTTAGAGAGAGAACAGCCTAATGCAAACAGCTCAGTAAAAGCTTCTCTCCCTAAGCAAGAACTGCAGATACTCTGCAACACAAAGAAAAACCAGAGAAGCATCTTAACAAAGTGAATGCCCAGATAAAAATTATTAAGCGGTTCCCAATTAGCCTTTCTTTCCCAGGGGATGACCAGCATGTACACTTTAACATCATACATGAATTTCAAAGGAAGCTATTATTAGAAGCCATTTCTTATGGCTCTCTGAAGATTATATATTTACATTACATCTGTATCATTAACTGAGTAGTAAATCTTGTTTTCTTAATGTAATCGTTTAGCTACTGAAGTAGCAATGTAATTGCTCTTACTCTGCCCTCCAAAAGTTACAACATACTATTTTTCAAGGGATAACTTATCAGTCCTTTGCCATGTATCTGTACGCTGAGACAGTGGGATGTACCTGCAGCGCAACAGGAACCTCTTACTCCCACCTCTGTTTTATTCTGGCGCTGTCTCCATCTATACTATGGAACACACTACAGTCACTTACAGGGCAAAGAAATCCGGTCTTTCAGAGGAGTTTTTGGAAGAATCACCACCAAGGAATAGACCTGTTGAGACAAAGAACTAGATGTTCCACAGCTGCTTGATAACCAAACCCAAAAGTCTTTGCAGGAATGACATGTGGTGTAACACACTCCCTAGATGTCTCAGGACAGAGGCATCCTGATATTAAACTCTGTGCAGACAGTGCAGATGTGAAGGCCGCACACCTCACCCCCATCAGCACACGAAGACTGGTCACTGACAAACAATGGAGTGAAGAACATCTGAGCTCAGCTGGAATTCAGCTGCCACAGCTTACACCACTCCCACCAAACCTTTATTGCTTCAGCTCCGCTGCTGCATGAGAAGCATCTGTGCTGCACTGTACCAGGCAGGAGGGGGACTAGAGCTTTATTATACACAAATCATCCTCCTTGCCCCATTTAGAATATACAAAGAAGCTATCAGAGTGCATAACACATGCCCAGTACTTACCAGAAAGAAGAAACAGGAGCTGGCAAGCCAAAAGTGTCTCCCTCCATGGCCATAGATGTTGAAGTCTTCTGCTGAGAGGTGGGCATCAGGGTACAGGATTTCCAGGGTGCCCTAGGAGAGAAGTGGCACCAACATGATTCTGTTCTAGGCAGCATCCTCACTAGAGTGGGTGTCTGGACAAAGGAGACTGTGTTGAAAGAAGTTCAGACAACAGCTGTCCCTACCACCTCAGACCCAACCATTGCTCTGCTTAGACCAAATTAAGCTCACACAGGAGAAAAGGAAGAAACTGAAGACAAGAAGTGAGCGCAAAAAAGTGGCAGGAATCTGCATCTGAAGGAAAGCAGTATCAATGACATTCCAGGAGAGAAACTGACAGAAAGGATATGGGATGCAAGCAGTTAGAGGTCTGTTTGAAATAGACAGAGTTCCATTTACATTTCCATCTTTAAAGTAGACCTTTGATGAAACATACAGAATACAAAAGCCTACACTTGTGCAAGAGTTGGGAAAGGACACTGTCTCATTCACTTGAATTCCTGAAAAATAGTATGAACAGAAGCTACCATGCAGACAGTGGAGAGAGAAGTGTTTGTAAGCACCACTGAACCCAGATATAGCTCAAACACTTGATATTTAATGAGGCTCCTCCAGCATTATCATGTGGCAATGATCAGCTCACTGCCTCCGCAAGCAAGAGCCTGGTCACAAAACAAAGATCTGTGTGTTATTCTGGTGCTGCCTCAAGTATAGAGACACAGGGCTGACCACTTACGTACAGAGGAGAGCAAACCCAGACACATACTGCATTGTTCAGAGAGATGGAGACACAGATAATAAACTGAGCTCGCAAGCCAGATGCTAGTTTGAAGGGCAACAGTAGCTCTCAGCTCTCTAAGACTCAGGAAATGAGGCCCAGTGCACCGCTCTTATCTGACAAGAACACCTCACATCTCTCTCTCTAGTTTTGATGGCACTTGAGGCTAGATTCAAAACTTGTAGCTCAGGTGTGGAAAAACTCTCCCTCCTGTTCCAAGATTCACTAAAGAAGACAATCCATCTAAACCTCATCTCATGTCTTGATCTTGGCTGAGCCGTTCCTGCCATGAAGAGGACAGGAAGATACAGTCTGGTGTATGCTCTGGGGATCCTGATACAGTACCACAAACATACAATCTTCCCCAAAATCTCATTCAAAGAGCAAAGCTGCCACTTTTCAGTTAGGAGTCCCACACCTAACTGCTGAACTCCAAGCAAAGTCCCCTCTTTTGCAAAGACTAATTCTCTGCTCCAATATACTCACCTGGGTGACAGAATATGCCAGAGACAGCACTGTAGTGATTGCCAGAACACGTTTCACACTCGACTTACTCTCCAAGTGACCTGGAATTAAGGAATACGGAAGTAACTCAGGATGTGATCCCAGCCCTGGTAAAAATCAGTTCTCTTCAAAACCAACAGAGGACCACATTTATATTTCCAGAGGCTTTCAAGGGAAGGTTAGAGCTCACTCAGCTGCTAGAAACTGCTTCCCTGTTTGGAGAGTTGAGTCTTTCACAGACAAAATAATATAAAACAACAGGTTTTAACTTGCTTTCCTTCTGCCCACACTAATATACAGAAAGCAACTGAGTCCTTCCTCTGGGGTTACAAAAAAAAAGTCAGGAATTACTCCAGTATCATGTACACTGATATGCTGTAAGGTTTCTTCTCAGGAAAAAGCTGATGGGAGACTGGGTTAGAGCAGGGGAAAAGAGCTTACATAATTTGGAGAAATCTGCACTGGAATATGCTGGAGCAGACAATGTCCAGAAGCTACCTCCAACCTAAATTATTCTATGAGCCCTCAAAAGATAAAAGAACTAGTGCTCAGGTGTCCCACTGGCAGATGCAACAGTGACACCTACCAACTCCCATGTACTCTACCTCTGACCCACAGGAAGAGCTGCTCCAAACAGCATTTTCACTCGTACAACTCTGAAAAAAAATAGAGCTATAGATTGCAGGTACAGTTATAGCAGCTGAATCAAGCCAGGATGAAATCAAACCAACCAAGGGGGGGACAGAAGGACCCTCAAAGGAACCATCTTAAATAAAATGGGGTTGAAGCAAAAATCAGAGAGTTGATCTCTGCATAAGCCTTCTTCACCTAAGCTATACACTCCTTCACCACATGCATGCAGGACAAACAAAGCACATACAAATCCTGAAATTGCACAAGTCATTAATCTGTAAATATAATCAGGGTTTCATCCATTTCTAACTAAAACTGCACAATTCGCCCTTTGTTTTTATTCTAGAGCTCTTTCACTTTATAGAATCAGCATCTCCACAAACTTACAGATGCAGCCTCTGTGGAATGAAAGGGAATAGAAGATATTCAAAGCACTCAAAAACCTCCTGACACGTACCAAAGGCAAGGCCTAGAATCACCACACTCAGCTCAATCGCCAGAAGGAAGAACCTTGTGATCTCCCACAGGATCTGAGAGATAACAGAAACCAGACAAACATGATTAGACAGAGCCAGGAACCAGTCAGAGGTTAATACAGCGAAACTTCACTCTCTGCTCCAGGGGACGACAGCCTCTGAATGGAGCAGGTAGTTTCCACAAACCTTCCTCATGTTTTGTAGGGATGTTAATTATATGCTTGTTCCAAGCCCTGTCCATGCCTGTGAAACAGAACAGTTGTACAGGAGCAAGCAAACAGCATGCCTACGGAGAGAGGAAGTAGCCATGGTATACCACACTTGAGGATCTGTCACTTGTCTTGTATGTGTTCTTTCTGCTGTACTCCCAAGAAGCACTAACCCAAGAAGACCTTAAAAATATAACATTAAACAGGGCCAGTTCTTAAAGCAGCAGATTCTGCAGTACAGTTATGACTGAATAAACTCAGTATTCTGCACTCCTCCAAAGCTACTGGTCCTGAAATCTAAAGTATATTCAACTCTAAAGCCCTCCCACTTCCAGTTTATCATTTTCATTACCATGCTTTATTTGGTGAAACAAGACCAAAAAAATCATCAGGCGAGGCAACTTCCCAGGTAGTCATGAAATAAATCAGTGCCAAACCTAGAAAAAGAACCCAGGTTCTGGCTTATCAATCCCTTTCCTCTGAACACTGAATGGCACTCCCTCTTGAAGATACACAATATTTTAAGAGGCGTTTGGCGAGACACTTCTAACCTCAGAAAATACACAGTGTATATACATGTGAAAAAAAAATATATGTGTGTATATATATATGTATATATGTATGTGTGTATATATATGTGTATATATATATATGTATATATGTATGTATATATGAGAGAGAAAACAAAAGAAATACAACAGACATGATAGAACGTGTGTTTTTACAGGAAAAATTGACCGAGTATGTGTCTTAGTGCATGACTTCCCAGCAAGGTGCACTTAGCAGCAACACCAACAGAGCTGAAGAAAAGCACCTTCTCACCTCTTCTCCATTATTCAAGTCCTGGCTTTACATCTATTCAACAGAGGTGAATTAAAATGCTACAAACATCCAGACACTCACAAGAAGCAGCGCATTGCAATGCTTTGACAGGTAACATTAAAGGGAAAAGCAAAAGAACTGCCCTGATCCCAGAAAATAAAGCCAGAAGGCCTGTACTCAGTGGGCGGCTCTTCCTCCTCTAACAGCTCAAGAACTACAGAGTTTTATGTTTTAGGTAATATTCTGCTACAAGTCAAATGACTGCAAAGGAAGAGCACGTACAAAGCTATTTCCTGTTTGCTAAGGGTTCACCCTGTGCTCAGAATAGCTGCAAGGACGTTCAGGTATCAGTCTCAAAAGGGAATTCAGTTTTATTTGCTTTCAACACAAAAGAATTAAGTATTTTTCAAAGAGCCACTCAAATATTGCAAGAGTAACAAAGGCCAGGTCTTGCCTATCCACTAAAGGTCTCTGAATGTTTAGCTCTTGCAAAGCAGAGTCATTCCATCTCTGCAACAGGAAAGTTTTGCTACCACCATCTGTGCAACTATTTTAAGAAGTCCATTGTTCTACAGCCCTGGATGTTATGATCATTTAGATACAGCTATCAGAACAGATTCCATAGTAGACATAGCTATGAGTACTGGAAGAAAACACATTCTTTTTGTATGTGCATAAAAGGGAAGCCTTAGCAGATTGCTGTGACCAGAACTGCACAAAGCAGAGACTCTAAAAATCAGTATTGTACCTACCTTATCAGCAACTGTGGCAGCATCAGAGGCACTCACAGTCATGGAGACAACAGCACGGGCAATACCAACTAAAGCCACCACAAATACCTACACAAAAAGATACCAAAAGTGAGCTCATGTCAAAAGGCACATATGCAGCAGTGACCAGAAACCCTTTTGGAATACCATTTCCAGGTCAGCTTTCAAGCCTGACAATGTGTACTAAGGATTTCCTGTAGCAGATTGAAGTTATTTCCCAAAGAAGATTCCTCGGGCCTGTTAGATGTAAGAGTACTGGCTTAGAATTTAAGAAGGAACAAATTTCCTCAACAGTCAGATTAAACAGCTCTGAAGAGGTCTCATCCACTCCTTACAACAGTACCTTTACAGGCAGTCTTCCCACCCTTCAATCCACTGGAGCAGGGGAGAAGAAAACCAGACAAAAAACATATCCCTCCAAATTACAAGATCGAGTGCTTGGTATGATTGAATAAATGTATCGCATCAGATAACAGAAGCCACTTAATACCAACTACACTTCAGATCTGTGATAAAACTAAAATCTGCAGTTCTCTCACTCAACACTGACAATGATCAGGAACACAGAGGAAAAAAACTTAGCTGCAGCCAACAGCTTTAAAACATCTTACCTTGCTGCATAGTGCAACACAGAGATACCCAAGTCATCTCATGTACCATTCAAGCATGACAGCATGGAGCTCAGCAAGCCTAATTTACCAACTCCTGTGCTGCCACAGCTATACTATGCAATTAAGAGCTCAGTTGGATATATCTATACTCCACTGTGCAGACCTACCCCCTAAGAAAGCAGATTTTTCCAGACAAAATTCTACAAGTCACAGCTAATTCTAATGATGCAGGTATGAGACGCCTAAATCTATCGGAGAACAAAGAGTCCAAGCTGATTCCAAGGTGGATGGAGAATAGAAATGACCAATAAGCCACCTACAGCTGAGTATTTTCTCCTTAGAGGAAGAACAGATGCAAATGCCATGAAAGAAGAATAATACAACAGTCCTCCTGGGGTGGAAAACCCTGGGACAAAACACTAACAAGAAGAAGGGTCCCTGAATATACGGTGTTCTGAAGCAGCAAGTCGTTGGAGAGGAAAGCACACCCTTTTTGCTTCCTCTCTAAGTAGGTAGGTACTCTTCCAAATCTATTAACTTTGTTTTAATCACTGACTCCACAAGAAAGCATTCCTTCAAAACGTGACAAAACAGCCGTTTGAAAGGAAATCCTCACAGAACACACTTACATCCTCATTTCCCAATAACATAGTCCAGAAGATCAAACTGCACTAAAGTGTTTTCCTCTAAGGCTGTTTCACCACTTTCTGCTTCTCGCTCTGTTTTGAAAAAGTCAACAGCATACGATCAGTTCACTTTTTTCTTCCCTTTGGTTTCTTGGGAGTTTTGCTTTTCAAAGCCTTTGGCATGAACTTTTTACCAAGCCATGTGCATTAATGGATGCATAAAGGAAGATTTAAATCCAGACTGGAAATGCCTGATAATATCTTTAGAAGTTTGGAGCATTTGTGTGTATACCTGGTTATCCACAGCTATGCACGAGACCAGTGCCCACACTCCAGGCCTGAAAGAGCTAACAAGACTTTCCACCAAAGATTCAGTTCTTGCGACTAGCTCAGACTTGGGTTTGATGCTTCTTGGGTTTTGCCATGACATCACCTCTAGACAGCCCAAAGAAGGATGCCTCCCACCTAACCCAATTCAAACACACATTTACTTCTACAACCTGTACTAATCTCACTGAGGAAGCGCAAACGCATTATCCTACACACTGAGGCAAGCCAAGATCTCAAAAAGCACCTATGATAAAGCTTCTGAACGACATTTTTAAACAAATCCAGGTAGGTCCTTAGCTGCATTTACCATGCCCTGTGAGTAGTATCACAGTTAATAAGTATGAAGTTTAGAGATTACTATAGAGACTACCTTAACATGATCAAAAGCTGCCCGTGCCTTTTTAAGCTGGGGAGAGAAGAACAGACAAGGTCTTACACGTTTGAGAGTTGTAACTGTACTGCCTATATATTCTGTTTCCACCTTAAGAAGTAACAAGGACATCAAGTCAGCAGTCACTTTGATATGATGGGAAAGAAACTAACAGGGTTCAGCGTCTACATTCCCAGACTAACCAGAACCTTGTCACATCACCAGTTTCTACAGCAGATGACCAAGCTTTCTAACAGCTTCGTGGATTCTCCAGTGTTTCACTTTCACTACCCCAATGAGAAGCTGGTTTTATGTCACATGTGACTGCAAGGAACAAGAAAGTGTAAGATGCCAAATTCTGTGACAGAAAAGCAACAAAAGATGGGGGAAGAAAAAAAAAAGTCACCACAGGAGAACAAAATCCACTCAAATCCAGCAGATACGGTCCCAAAATCTGTGAAAAGCAGAATTCAGACAGTGAAAAAAAAAATAAAAATCTGTATCTATTTCTTGTAGTATACCTTCATCGAAAAACAGACTTTATCCCTGTGAGATGTGGTCTACACTCTCTCTCTACTAGTTCAGTGATATTGTTCATGAGTGGTAATAAAAAACACTCACTCATCAGTTCAAAAGAACAGAGCGGTACTCACTAGTATGTAGAATGTAGTGAAGATTGGGCTGGAAGTGACCCGGATTTTGGCCCTGGCAGAGGGCAGTTTCCAGAGAAGAAACATAAAGAAAAGCACATTGGGAACCAGGAGCAGAAGATCCCAGTAGCGGACTCTGCAAGAAGTAAATAAAACAGGTTTTTTTCCTGTTCTTCAGCATCTAGAAGGCAAGGCACCAGCCCTGGTCCCTTCTCAACCAAATTGAGAAAGAAAGCTCTTTCCCCTGGCCCAGGGCCAGACCATGGTCCCATTTCCTCCATCTCACCTGGACTTGCCAATGTCCTCATAGAGCAACAACAGGCACTTGTGCGGCACAGTGATGTTGGTGTCATTGATTGCCTGCGTTGTTGTCGGTGACAAAGTCGTCACATTATCCAGTGCTGTCACCAGGGCAGTCGAATGCGTGATGTTGTCAGACACGGATAATCTCATCACAGACATCCTGCCTTCCTTCTGGTCCAGGTCAAACACAGTGCAAGACAACCACAGCAGAGACAAAAAGCAACATTAAATCAGTTGTGAGTCAGGGCTAGAAAAAACCACACACCTGCCATTAGGCTCCTGCAAAACTGCTTCCTGCTTGTTACAGCAAATTATCATTATCAGAAAGACTGTATTACACAATGAAATGCCACCTGCCCTTACTCTGCACGCAGTCATTAGGGTGGACAGTACAAACCCACTATCTTATATCAGAGTAACAAGCACCTTCAAAATAGCGTAATACTATGCTGGATTAAGTTTTGTGAATTTTTGAGCTTTAGCAGATTCATAGAAGAAATCAAGACTCATCAGCAATGCATGGCATCATCAGACGGAGACAGAAATTCTGCTGTACCAGAACATTAATTATCATTCTAACTCCCAAGATCAAGAAGCTATAGTCAATGATTTGATTTAAACTATTGCAAACTACAAATGAAGTCCCCTACCTAAAACACGTTGCTTACCAACCCCACAGTCTGAGAGCAGGGAGAGCCTCACATAGACTTTTACCTAAACGGACTGTACAGACTTTTTATCTTCCAAAACCGACGCTGGCAAAAGCCTAAATTCAGCATTTTTCTTCCAGCCCTCTGCAAGGCATCAGAACTGTTCTGATTTTAAGCAAAACAGTAAGGCTGGTAAAAGAGAGCGCCTTTCTAAAACCCCGTTAGCATAAAATTCTCCCAACTTCTTTACATCCACCAGTCTCAACTGCATTGCACTCACTTCTCGGACACAGATCAGCATCACCGCTGGTACCTTACAAACCCAGAACTAGACGCACCCCTAGCTAACAGGTTTCCTAAGGTCAAACTCTCGGGCAGCAGAGAGCTATGGTCAGAATCAGAAAGGTCATGGCACTCGGTTCTTTTGCCTGCCCTACCTTATACCCCTCCTGTCCCTTGGAAAGATGACAAGACAGAACTTCCTGCTCCCCTGAAGAAACTTTTTTGAGCTGCCTTCCCTGAGAGAACATTCACATCTTTTCTGCCACCTGTCCATCCCCCAGCCCTACGCTGCTGCAGTATTAACTGTCCCTCCAGAAATTAACGGGGAAACTCTGCTCTGCTGTCCATAAAACTCCACATGCTTCAAGCCTGTGCCGGTGGCTTTGGCAGAAACAACAGCAGCAGCAGTTCATCCCTCTGTTGGTTCTACGATCACCTTGGAAGCTTAAGTGGACTATGGCACACAGTACTTCAGAGCTGCATTTAGTATATACTAGCGTTTTGACCTGATTTACCTTACTAAGCCTACTCCTAATTCAATATATCACTTTGTGCAAATCCTCTCCTCTTCCCACCCTAAAACAGCAACCCTCACCTTAAGGCACTTGACTAGCTATGAGCTGAATGCAAACACAAGGTCCTACCATCTCTCCTGGCACTCCCCAAAGAAGCAGTCACAGATGACACACAGATTTAAAAAAAAAAATAAATAAATATCTCTATCAACTGGCATCTGAAAGACGCACATTGCCAGAGACAGCGCTCTAGCAGTCTGTGTGCTAAGGTTAATCCAGGATTCATCTCAAAAAAATCTCCCTGTTTGACTTTAGCCATGGCTGGCATGGCAAAAACTGACAGCCTCCATGACAGGACTCAGAAGGTATTTTCCCTGTGAGGTTCTGGGTGACTCACAAGTTGGAAAGAATCAGCACAGCCCCGTGTCATCTGTTGAGCTCTTAAGAGTTCAGTAGCACCCTCTCCACAAACTGCTTGAGACTGTCAGCCAGAGACTCTTCTTTCTCTTCAGAGCCTGAAACTCCTCCCAGGTCTTCTGAGGGGCAAGGGGATCACACCACCCTCAGCTAACAAACCCTCCCTTTGATTCATCCATGCTGACAGATATTCGCTGAGCTGGGATTTTTCTTTTGCGACTGCTGTATGCTGTGCGACACAAGAGATGTCACATTAAATAAACACATGCAGACCTGGAAAGATCAACTTTGTGCTGAGATGGCACGCAAAATCTGTGCCAAAAAATCCTAGTTCTAGTAGAGACTCCAGCAAACCGCCTTCATATTCCAGACTTATCTCTCTTCCCTCCAGCTTCTCACTACTCTGAATTGACACCACAGAGAATGATTTTCTGTTAATAGTTTTGCTCCATTCTCTTCCTCTGAAACACCATTGTATTTCAGCAGCAGCGAGGACAAGTGTGTTCACATTTGCCAACACAGAAAAAAAAATTCTACCTCATTTTTAAAAAAGCTGGAAAGGGTAGAGAAAAACCTCACAGAAGATGGGCAGAATAGTATCATCAACTCCAAACCATCACAACCTCCTAATACCTCTTCTGGGACAAGGAATTTGATCTGCTTCTCACACTGAAAAGAGCTCGAACATAAAGCTGCGAGAGAACTACATGGGAAAAACATCTTCCTTATAATAAGAACAAACACACTCCATTCTTTTTCCCTAGAAGCCACCACTATCACACAACAGCAGCGAGCTGCTGATAAGAAGAGGAGCTGGCCCCACGTAACAGAGCTCCAGTCACGAGGTTTCAAAGGGCAAAGCAGAATCAAGCTTACCTCTCAGGCAAACTGCTCACTAGGGCCTGGTATTAGTATCCTATTCTTCCTCCCAAGATGGAGTATACACAAAGGCAGAACAACAGAACATCCAACATAAGAAAGGGCAGCCAAAGCCATCAGCCAGACAGCACGATCTCCATGTTTTTCTAATACCTAAGGCCTACAGCAAGGATGTGAAGAACTGTCCCGTTCCTGTCAAAATCAGCAGCAAAAATTCCATGATGACGGGATCAGGAACTGATGGCAAGGATCCGGATAGACTCCATCATCCCCAGCAACACTGCTCCTTACAGCACACTGTCCAAACCCCTGCCCTGTCTAGTCCAAAATAAATCCAGTCAGCTGAGCATATCCAAGAGATCACTCACCACACCCTGCCTCCACAGGGATGTTCACTTCAGCCAGCACAACCTACGCAATAGGGGTAAAATCACCCCATAGCCACATAAAAGGAAACCAGTGCCGCAGTCCTTGTCTCCCTTTTTCTTCTAGCAGGCAGCTCTATTCGCCATACACCTGAAAACAAAATAAAACAGTTTTCTACACTACAGCTGAAGTCAGCCTGACTCAGCTGAGAACTATTCCCCTGTCCAGGCACTGGACTCCCAAGTTGCATTCAGATCAAGAACATCTGCCCAGCTGGCAGGTTGCTGGGGAAGGCTCAGCTGCACCTTCAGCGACAGTGATTGCCTCTCACCATGGGGATGTTGCTTCTCAATTCATGGCACCGTAACCATATCAAAGCTCAGTGAACTTCAGGGCTCAAATCACTGGCAATTTTCTGTGCTCTCGAAGTCCAAGCACATAAAGATGAATTATACACTACTTGAATAAAATAAATACTAATAAAAAATTAAAGTTTTTTTCTTTTTTTCTGAAAACCGTATCAGAAAATCTTGCAAGTACAGATCATACTAGGGTTAAGATTTCTCCTTAAAACATTGTTTTTGTGCAAAAGAAAACTGCACTGACCAGATTCCTGCTTAAGTATGACTGACTTCAATAACTTAAAGGCTTAAAAAAGTAAAAAAAAAAAAAAAAAAAAAACCAACTTTTTTTTCCTTNAAAAAAAAAAAACAACCAACTTTTGTTTCCTCTTCCTTTTTAAGATGTCTCTTCAAATATCACTCTTGGTCACAACAATTATATTTTGCATTTTACCCTTAGAACAAATTCACACGACAAGGATTTTCCGCCAGTGACCAAGAACCATTTTCTCTCTTTTTTCCAAGTTTCATTCTCACATTTCATTCTGAACTAACCTTAAAAAGAAAGGAACTGCAATGCTAAAAACAAAAGAACCAAAGAAAAATACCAAAAGGAGAAGTATCAACAATAATCCAAAACCACCAGACAGAGAATGTTCAGGGATATCTTTCAGAAGTAAGTATCTTAAGTTTTTTGTTGTTCGGTTTTGGTTTTTTTTTTCTTCTAGAAGGCGGGTGCACAGACAAGAAGCAAGAAGGCGGCAAACGATGCAAAGTAACAGTACACGGTCGCTTCATTCGCCGCTGGGAAGGAAGCGCTGCCTATTTTAAAGGCTGCTGAAGGAACCAGAGAGATGGAGAAAACCTTAAGTGACTTTCCACCTTTCAGGCTCGGCAGAGGCGCCTCCAGAGGCTCCCAGGCTGCAAAAGGAGGCACAAAGCTGCCTTCCAGGGGCGCGCTGACGCGTTTGCGAAGGGCCGGGCAGAAACCCGAAGAGCAGCGAGGTCCGCCCCGGCCACCAGTAGCCTCCGGGCCGGTCCCGGCTGTGCCGAACGCCCCCGGCGTCCCGGGCGAGACACGAATGTCTATTTCCTGCCCGTACGCCAGACCCGGGCAGCTGGGGAGCCTCCAGAGGCTGC
>VYZM01011903.1:327936-351267 GCA_013398915.1 Dromas ardeola | reverse complement strand
GGGGGTGTTAATGGGGGTGCGCCTTGATGGGGGTGCGCTCGCCGGGGACACCCGAAATGCTGTGGGAAGTTTCCCACGGGCTCTGCGCCGAAGAGAACCGGTCGGGGTGCGGGGGCGATCGGAGCCCTTCCCATCCGCTCCGGCTGCGCTGGGCTCGGAGGGTGCATTTCCCCCCGCTCTCCCATGCGTTTCCGTTGTCGTTTGCGAGGAAGGCTAATTCTTTTAATCTTCCCCCCACACACTTCGCTGATCCGTGGCCCCCTTTTGACCGCCGCCCCCATTGCAGAGTTTTGCCTCCCCTCTCCCCCCGGTGCCGGGGGGGAGGCTGCCCAGACCCCCTGCCCTCACCCTGTCCCTCCGGTCCCCGCAGGACTCCTCCGAGTCGCAGGCGGCGGCCACCAGCCCCGTTCGCAGCTCCCGCCGGGGGGATGCCTTCACGTCCAGCCCCGGCCGGGACCTGCCCCCCTTCGAGGATGAGTCCGAAGGGCTCCTGGGGACCGAGGGGCTCCCCGAAGAGGAGGAGGAAGGAGAAGAGCTCATCGGGGAAGGGATGGAAAGGTAAGGAAAGCGGTGGGAGCCAGCTTCTGGGGGGGCGTCATGTCTGCGTATGGGGTTTTGCTAACGGGATGTCAGCGACATGGGGGCTCTCAGCCATGGTGGGGTCCCTCTGCTGTGCTGGTAGCTGGGGTGAAGGGGCTGGACAGTGGAGAACGGTCAGGGCATGGTGTCGTTTGAGTCTTGGAAGAGCTGAGCAACTTGCAAGCTTGGAGCAAAGTGCAATCATGATCCAGTGTGGATAAACCAGGACCTCCCTGGATGTGTGACATGCATCCAGCCCAGCTCCTTACTCCTGTAGGCATAAATTTTAACATTTACTTAGCCAGGCCTGCCGGCAAGCTGGTGAACTTTACAGTGCAAAGGATGACTGCAAAGGATGATTGAATGCTGACATTCATACCCGTGGTGCTAGAGCCCTTTGTACTGCAGGGCATCTTCTGTTGTGAAGTGCTTTCCTGCTCAACACGTTCAGTCTTGCTGCAGAACAACTGTCCCGACACCTACCCAGCAGTAGGCAGAGAAGGGCTGGAGAAACGATTTCTGGAGCCTGGCGTGATTCAGTGCTATGTTTGTGTGCTAGGGACTACCGCCCCATCCCCGAGCTGGATGTCTACGAAGCGGAGGGCCTGGCCTTGGACGATGAAGACGTGGAGGAGCTGACTGCCAGCCAGCGGGAAGCCGCAGAGCGAGTAATGAGGCAGCGAGACCGCGAGCTGGAGCAGGGCATGGGCCGCATGAGGAGGGGGCTGCTTTACGGTAGGTGCTGATGAGCTGTACCAAGTGGGCTGCTGATCCCCGTGGGGCTGACTGTAAGCTGGCCCTTGTGGGGAAGCTGGACTGTCACCTTCAGAGTAGCAGGGAGGTGAAGCTCCAGTTTATTTGGGCTGTCAGTGAAATCTCTGGCTGTGGGCTTGGCTGGACTCCCCAGCACGCGATCCCTTTGATTTGGGCTTCCGAGGAACTCATTTGGTGTGTTCTTCTGCTTACATGTTCGCTGCTGAAACAAAGGCAGGATCCTGGGCCTATATCAAGGGTTTGGGATTCTGCCAAGTGTGCGCTGTGGGGTTTGTTGGTGTTCCTACGGAGACTTTTGTGGGCTGGATGGGAGGGCCTTTGGAAGCCTTGGCCTTACTCCCTCAGTGTGTTAATGGACATAACTGTGTGCTCTTGCATACAAATCTTCTTAATCTTTTTACCCCTGTAAAGTCTTTGGCTACATTGTGGAACTGGATTTAGGCTGGGCCTGGGATGGTTCTTGGTTTATATCCCAGGCTGTGACCTCTCCATTTCCACAGCCTGTGCAATCCAACCGTGACTACTCCAAAGAGTGAGAATGTGAATCCCAATTCTTTAACATTTTTCCCCCCACCATTAGATAGTGACGATGAAGATGAGGAGCGTCCCTCACGGAAGAGGCGGCTGGCAGAACGGGCTGCCGACGGCATGGAAGAGGAAGATGAAGACATGATTGAGAGCATTGAGAATCTGGAAGACATGAAAGGGCATTCGGTGAGGGAGTGGGTTTCCATGGCGGCTCCCCGGCTTGAGATCTACCACCGCTTCAAGAACTTCTTGAAGACCCATGTGGATGACCATGGGCACAATGTCTTCAAGGAGAGGATCAGCGACATGTGCAAAGGTAGAGCTGGGTGATTAGAGGCTCTTTCCTCTTTATGTGGGTCACGGTACTTTGCAGTGATCCAGTCCGTAGGTGGACTTTTTCTGCCTGCCCTGTTTGTCTCAGACATTGAGTCAGCACTTTAAGAAACTCGGATCCTGATGGAGATAAATGAATAACGGAAGCATGCCTACTATCTTCTTTGATTCTGGCTGACTAATTAGAAGGCCCTTGGCGTCTCCTACTCATTAATATTCATATCGTAGAAATGCTAGCAGAAGAATATGTGGGGCAGCAGACAGTGGTCTGCAAGCTTGCAATCTGAACGAGACAACAATTGCTTGCTGTCTGTGGTGGTTACTTTCTCACACTGGAAGCTGGATTATCCAGCAAGGGGACACAAATAGACCTTGTGACTTTAAAAACCATGTCAGTGTTGCAGCCTTGTATTCTGATTAGGTTCTGCCAGAAGAAGGAATCGTTAAGGCTGTCATTGATAAATTTTAAAAGCAGAAATTGTCACATCTAGGAACAGCTTATGCAAGTGCAGTTATACTTATTTCTTCTTTATATTGAGGCAGAAGCTCCAGAAGCTTGAGTAGTAGATCAGGGTCAGTGTTATACAGCTAGGAAATAAAAGGCATTTGTCTTGTCCCTTTCCAGGAACATAAGAGACAGGTTTTTTGCCAGCCATTCAGCATAGTTGTCTCTCCTGTTAACTTTTGTTTCCTGGAGGTCTGTGGGAGAGTTGTGTGTTGGGCTGAGGCTTTTGAGTCTCAGGAACACTGAGCCTGGGAAGTATCTGTGCTGAACTGGAAAGGAACAATCACAAGTTTGGTACTGATGAAGAATTTGTCAGAGAAATAAATTAAAAAGAGTTTTCCACTAATTTTCATATTGTTGACCTCTAAACATTTTTCAGGGAAGGTGCAGGCATCTGCAAAGTGCGGCTGGCAGGATACAGCCTTGTGTGTTCTGGCTGTTTTTGCAGGCTCCTTGAGGAGTGAACAGGTTGAAAATACAATTCACCCCATCTTTTTCTTAAGAGAACAGAGAGAGTCTGGTGGTAAACTACGAGGATCTGGCAGCCCAGGAACATGTCCTTGCCTACTTTCTGCCTGAGGCACCAGCAGAAATGCTGAAGATCTTCGATGAAGCAGCCAAGGAAGTGGTATTGGCCATGTACCCCAAATATGATCGTATTGCTCAGGAGATCCATGTCCGTATCTCTCATCTCCCTTTGGTGGAAGAGTTGCGGTCGCTCAGGTAAGTAGCAGAACTACCAGCAGCGCTGTGGGGCCTGGAGCGGGCTTTGGGGTGCTCAGCAGAACTAGTCTGCAAGCTAATGCTCTGGATAAGTCCAACGGATGACTGAGCTTATTACAGAAAAAAAAGTCAAATTAAGGACAAACTTCCAATGTCCCCAAAGGTAAAACAAACCCTGTGAGAAAACTCCTACTGATTACTGTTTCTTACGAGGCCTTTGGGAGTTGTGCCTTGTAGCAAGAGTATTTCTGTAGCATGTTGTGCCTTCTGGGCCCTGCAGGCATCCAGCATCTCTCGTGTCTTTCCTCAGGCAACTCCACTTGAATCAGTTAATCCGGACCAGCGGAGTGGTGACAAGTTGCACAGGGGTCCTGCCTCAGCTCAGCATGGTCAAATACAACTGCAGCAAGTGCAGCTTCATCCTGGGACCCTTTTTCCAGTCCCAGAACCAGGAGGTGAAACCCGGTTCCTGTCCAGAGTGTCAGTCTCTTGGCCCCTTTGAAATCAACATGGAAGAGGTGAGAGATGTGTTGCCTGGATGGGGCTGTCTGCTCGTCCTGCCCAGGCTGCTGCGTGGCCTGTTCCTCCCAGCCCTGCCTTGGCTCCCACCCTTTGAACTGGCTTGGTGCCGGGAGAGGGGTCTACTGCTAAATCCAGGGGTTTGTGAAGATAGATCTTGTCCATTTGAGCTCTTAACCTGAATCTGCCCAATTTAGCAGCCAAAAGTCATTTACTACTTCATTGTACGTGTTTGGAATGAGTCTTTTGCCACAGTCATCTCTGTGGTACAGTTACCTATCCATACTGTAGAAATGCAGATGGACTGGCCGGCTCTCTTCCTTCCCAAGTTAGGTCAGTATTTTGTGATCTGCCAGCTAAGGAAACCAGAGGACAGTAGCAAAACCTTAGATGTGGAGCTTCTGACTTTGATTCTTTGCTTTGTTATCTTTAACCATCAGAAGTGGAGCATCCTTCTCCTAGGAACTGGTCCAGTATTTGGGTGGATAAACACTGTGGTGGCCAAAACACAGTGGTGAGATGTGGCAAAGTGCTTTCCTGTCCCCACTGTTGTCTACCACACCCTGGAATTGCACCTCACAACCTCCATCCTCTCATGCCCATAGTTTTCTAACCAAAGTATAGTAAATCTTTGAATGAACCTTCTCTGGTGAGGTGCCTTTGAAAAGCATCGGCCATGCTGATGCCTGCCAGACTTGCTGGGTAACTTTTATTCTGTTGCTGCAGACAGTCTATCAGAACTATCAGCGCATCAAAATCCAGGAGAGCCCTGGAAAGGTGGCTGCTGGCAGGCTGCCCCGCTCCAAGGATGCCATTCTCCTCGCCGATCTGGTCGACAGCTGCAAGCCAGGGGATGAGATTGTGAGTACATTGTTGAACTCAAGTATGGGGTGAGCACAGATGATTTTTAAACTCTTGACAATGACATCATGGGAACGCCTGTGGGGAGGGATTGTCCTCAGATGCATTTGGGCAGCTACTTTTGAGACGGGCATCTTAGAATGGGGAGGGGGCTGCTTTGTACTGAGCGGGCACTGACATATGATCTGCTGGTTCCTAGGAGCTAACAGGGATCTACCATAACAACTATGATGGCTCCTTGAACACTGCCAATGGGTTCCCAGTGTTCGCGACTGTGATCCTGGCCAACCACATCACCAAAAAGGACAACAAGCTGGCTGTTGGAGAACTGACTGATGAAGATGTGAAAGTGATTGTGGGTCTGTCCAAGGATGAGCAAATTGGGGAGAAGGTGGGTCAGCCTCAGACATCCCTTCTTTTCCTGTTGATAGGTTGCTGCCACCTGACAGCTGGATCAGAAAGTGATGAAAGGTGTCAGCTGGCTAAACAGCGGTTAAAGAAACTTTTAGAAATCCCAATTCCTTCTGAATGGTCTTCTGGTCTTCTGTAGCGCTCAGACAGCTGTTGATGAGACTGAGTTATATGAGGGAAGTAAATCAGAAACTTTCCTTGTACTTTTGTGGGTCAGATTTTCTGTTTCTCCCCTTCCTTGTCTGAGTCTTCTACATCACAACAGGGCTGGAAGTGAGACAGAGACACACTCAGACACTGCTTATATCTGATCATTGTTTTCTCTCCCCGTATCTTGAAAACAAGTGGGGGAAGTGTTCTGAGGGTCCAATGCTTGCATCTCCAATCCCCATAAGGGGATGTTATTACTTAGCTTAAGCTGCAGCAGAGATCTTAGTTTCACTTCATTCTGTGTGCTAAGACCTGAATCCAATACTTGAAAGAATGAAGCTCCTGGATTGGTGCATGTTCAATCTCACTTAGATCAAGTTTAAACTCTATAATAAGGGGGGACTTCACTCTGTTGCCTTGGTCATACTGTTTTTATATTGATTGCTGTTCCCAGTGGGTGGAGCAGCTTCAATTGAGCCAGGACCGTTTTAACATCAGTAGTCTGCAGCATCAGGCTGTTATCAGAATAGCCTTGAGAAAACAAGCTAGTTGTTCATAATATTTGACCATGATGACAATTCACGTGCAGTATAGCCCATCCAGCTACTATCATGTGCAGCGAGTAAGTCTCAAATCGAGGTCTCCAGCTTTGCAACAGCTGATAACGGCCACTGCAGCATGCTTTCTGTACAACAGGAGTGTGGAGGCAGTAACAGCAGCTTCCAGCGCCAGACTACACAATCTGCCATGCCCCAACAGCACCGTTTTTGTGAAGCACCTTTAGGGGACTCTGGGTGGGTAATTGCCTTTGAAAAAGCCGCCTCAGCATGGATAATAAAAGGCTCTTCAGTGACAGCAATATTGTAAAGTTAACCATAGGTACAGCCCCTTGCTGCTTGTCATGCCAAATTCTGCCCAGACTGGGAAACAGTATTCCCTGGACAACTCTGATTTTCCTTTCAGATTTTCGCCAGCATTGCCCCATCTATTTATGGGCATGAAGATATCAAGAGGGGCTTGGCTTTAGCTCTCTTCGGTGGAGAGCCCAAAAACCCAGGTGGGTGTCACTTGTGTCACTTGGTGCTTCACTGAGCTGAAAGCAAATGGATCTGGGTTTGCCTGCGCTGTTGCAGTGAGGGTGGTTAGAGTTGTCTGTGTGGCTCGGTGACAGACGAGGTAACAGACTGCGGGATATCTGTGATGGAAGTGGGTGCTTTTATCATGCTGAAAACTCTGGTGTGACAGTAGAAATGCGAAGACTGAAAACAGCTCCTGCTGCAAACCTGGGCAAGTTTTTATCCCTCCTCCTCTAGGAGGTCGTGTTTGATGCCCCTTCAGAGGTTTGACCTTTTGGTGTCCTGATCTGTTATCATCTCCTTTTTAGAAGGATGTGTTCTGCAAGGTTAGAAATGCTGTTTTGCACATGTGACCACTTCCAAAGCTGACTTTCTTTTTCGCTTAACTTCCTGTAAAGTGGTTTCCCAGCCTAATCTTCAGCTTTGTGGTGTTCCGGGCAGGGTTGCTATCAAGCCATGCACTCAGCTGCCAACGTGTCTCTCCCATTACTATTGTAGGTGGCAAACACAAAGTCCGTGGTGACATCAACGTGCTTCTGTGCGGAGACCCTGGTACTGCAAAATCACAGTTTCTTAAATACATAGAGAAGGCATCTAGCAGAGCAATCTTCACTACCGGCCAGGGTGCTTCTGCTGTAGGCCTCACCGCCTATGTCCAAAGGCACCCGGTCAGCAAGGAGTGGACTTTGGAGGCAGGAGCCCTGGTGCTGGCTGACAGAGGCGTCTGCCTGATCGATGAATTTGACAAGGTGAGGCCTACCTTCATCTCTGTGGGAAGGATTAGCTGTGGAGGCACCAGCTGTAATCTCTGTGATGAGGAGACACTATAACTCCTGGTGCCACCTCCCAGCTGAGACTCCTGCAGTTTCCTTAGGCCCTTACCGGTCCATAGTGCAGTTTGCTACTTTTTTAGAGCATCAGGAGCTCATTCCCCTTGGTGTGTTGGACGATGGGTATAGACAGAGATTCAGTTTAAGTCATTCTTGCTTTCTCATAGATGAATGATCAAGATAGGACCAGCATCCATGAAGCCATGGAGCAGCAAAGCATTTCCATCTCCAAAGCTGGCATTGTCACATCCTTGCAAGCCCGCTGCACCGTAATTGCTGCTGCTAATCCCATAGGTAAGTGCTGAGAGACCACAGGACCATCTCAGGCCTCCAGCAGGAGTCCTGCTGTTGTGAGAACTGTGGCACAGGGTCCCCTCCTTCTCCCTGGTTTCTCCACATCAAGCAAGCAGTAAAGTCTCTGTGCAGGTCTATGCTTGCTTCAAAGCTTCAGCACTGGAGCTTGTGTGTGACTTGGAGGTTTGTCTCTATGATCTAGGTGGGCGATATGACCCATCGTTAACTTTCTCGGAGAATGTAGACCTGACAGAGCCCATCATCTCTCGATTTGATATTCTGTGTGTGGTGAGAGACACCGTGGACCCTGTGCAGGTACAAGCTGTGCTATGAATCTAAGGTTGTTCTGGGCTTACGATGCTGCTGTTGAGATGCTCAGCGGCAGTTGCCCACTGGGTTTCGCTATCCAGTGAGTGTCTTCAGTGTCTCTTCCACTGCTCTCTTGTAGGATGAAATGCTTGCGCGGTTCGTTGTTGGCAGCCATGTCAAGCACCACCCAGGTAGTAAGGAGGCAGTGAATGGGGACGCCAATGAGGTCATTCTTCCCAACACATATGGGGTTGAACCCATTCCCCAGGAGATCCTGAGGAAATACATCATCTATGCCAAAGACAAAGTCCACCCCAAACTCAACCAGATGGACCAGGACAAGGTGGCCCGGATGTACAGTGACCTCAGGAAAGAGTCTATGGTGAGAATAGTGAGGAGAGGGGGGAAGAAGTATGTATCTAGACTGCAAATCAGCTGAGACTGCTCCAGCATATGTTGACACGTTCTTGCCATTTCCGTCACAAAAGTCTGTGCCACTGTTTTGTGAGAGACAGGCAGATCCTGCAGTGTCTGCTGAACAGATGATCCTTCATCTAAATGCAGAGTCTTGCCTGTTGGCGATCTATGGACTGATGGACTGGACACGTGTAACTGTCATGACAAAGTCCTCTTATTGTCCCCCAATCTGTCAGGCCCACAGGAGATGTTTGCATTCACTTGCACCCATATGCTTCTGGTACATTACAGGGAGCTGTTCTGTTTAGAAGTGCTCTTCTCTTTTGTCCGTGGGATCTCTCAGGCTCGTTTCATGCTCTCCAAGGGGAAGAGGAATTTGTTGAGGTCAGAGGGAGATTTTTGGAGCCTGGGAAAACTATATTTTTTCTTTTTTAATTGGCTTTTTGTTTCTTTAACTCCTTCTAAAAGTTGCTGGGGGAAATGGCATGGCTGTTTGTGGAAAGGCACTAAATGATGGCAAAGAGGGACCCCACGTAGCATCCCCTTGCACCCTGCCGAATTAAAATGTTGAACGCGGAGCCTGTGCCACTCTGCAGAACGTGCCAGCAGGTGGCAGAGCCTCCTTAGCCTGAGAGTCCTCACAGGTCCAGGAGCAACTCCCTGTGGAGTGAAGTAGGTCCTGGGCCAGAAGCCACCTGTCTTGCCCCATGTCTTTTATCATTCAGTAACAAGTTGCCTCCTCTTCTCCCCCCTTAGGCAACTGGCAGCATCCCCATCACGGTGCGTCACATTGAGTCCATGATCCGGATGGCCGAGGCTCACGCCCGCATGCACCTGCGGGACTATGTGGTGGAAGATGATGTCAACATGGCCATCCGGGTGATGCTGGAGAGCTTCATCGACACGCAGAAGTTCAGCGTCATGCGGAGCATGCGCAAGGTGGGCAGCGGCTGAGCCGAGGGCTGTATCTGCTCCCCAGACGCTGTGGGTTCGACTGCAGCCTCCTTGCGCTGCCCTGGCTGTGGGCAGACACTCTTCCATGCCCTGCGGGGCTCTGTCCTGCAGCGTCAGAGCTGAGCCCGTGTAAATGGAGTACTGCAAGTCTGAGGCGCTGCTATGGGACTGCCCTTCGTTCCTCTGCGGTGGGGCAATGTTTTTGTTGGGGCTGGGAGGGGAGTGTGCCCTGAGCCTCTGTATTGAAAGCACTGGCTGCATCTCCTTTTTTGATGCCTTCCTTGCTATTTTGGCCCAGGACTCCCACTGCTGCTGCTGCCAGGTGATCGAGCCCAAGCAGGCAGTTAGTTTCTTCACATTTTTTTTCTAGGGCTGCTCAGGGGACAGTTAACCACAGGGCAGCACTCAAGTGCACAGTCTGCCCTTTTCTCTGAGTGGCAGGGGCTGGCTCTGAACGGTTCTTGGCTGGCCACAGCCTGGCATTTGTCCACTCCGAGTGTCTGCCCTCAGTCTGGACGACTCGTGGCCTCTCTCTTTGGTTGCAAACAGCCAGCCAAGTGTGAGTGTCTGGGTTAAGGGAAGCTGCTCTACGCCTTCCCCAGGGCTAGCTCTCCCATGGCTGCATCCCCCACGGGCAGCACCCCTCCCCAGCAGTGCACTGCCAGCCCCCAGAGGTCCAGGGCCCCTCTGGGGACTTTTAATGGGTGTAAGAGCAGCTGGTAGGGGAGTGTCATGGCTGTCACAGGGCTGTGTTTTAACTGCGTGTGCAGGTGGCAGCTTGGCAAGGCTGAAGTCCCTTAAGAGACACTAAGGGTGCAGGTGACAGTGGTGTCATTTGGTTCCCCTTGTGCTCCGTGAGAGGAGGGGGTTGGTTGGTGTTGGGCACAGGAGACCTGCAGTGCGTCACTCAGTTCCTGACCCTCTTGGCTTTTCTTGTCCTCCCTCCCAGACGTTCTCCCGCTACCTTTCGTTCAAGCGAGACAACAACGAGCTGCTGCTCTTCATCCTGAAGCAGCTGGTTGCAGAGCAGGTGATGTACCAGAGAAACCGCTATGGGGCCCAGCAAGACACCATAGAAGTCCCAGAGAAGGACCTGGTGGACAAGGTATGGGCTTATCATAACAAGCCTTCTCTGGGGTTTGTTCCAGCTCTCTCTGCAGCCTCAGAACTAGAGGTGTTCTCAGACTTGTAACGTCCCTTCCTGAGTTATGGTACCAGGAAAAAACTGGTGTTAATTTAACCCAGAATCAGGGCTGTCTCATCTGTATCTGATCCTCTCTTCTCTGGGAGTGCCAAATTCTTCCCCCTCAATTCTCATGCACCCCCATAAAGCTTTGAGTTTGGAATGGTAAATCCTGCAGTACGGCTGGTGCTTTGCAGGTGAATGAGGACAAAAGTTCCCTTGCACCTGCATTTGAAGAAGGAATGAGCAGAAAAATGTCTGTATAAACTTTCCCAATCCCTCCTGAGGCTCACCGTCCTCCTCCTTAATGTGTCCTCATCCTGGTCCAGGGACTGCGCTCCTGGCTCTGCCTGTCCAAAGTATTGACCTTGCTTGGCACTAAAGCAGTATTTGATTCCCGGGTTGCTGCTTTTCTGCTCCTTGCATCACATGTGGTGAGTAACCACTTCCAGAGCCACCAGCTTGGTGCTGCTGCAGTGAGCACCCCAGCCAGAGGTCTCCTGCAAAACTGTCTCCCACTGGGTGAGGTATTAGGGGCTTTAGGGTAGTAGTTACATTCCTGCTCTAGTGGAAGTAAAGGACGAGCTGAGAGCAGGCAGATGCTGAGCCAGCATCCTCTCTTTGCTCAGCTCAGCTCTGCCGATGCTCCTTTCCTCCTGACCTGCGGTCTCCCCTGCTGCTGCAGTTCTGGTTCCTGCTGAGCAGAGCAGAGATTGCTGACTGTCAAATTTTATGCAGCCTTTGCTATGGAAAACCACATGTTTCTTACTTCTTTTTTTTAATCAACATTTACCTCTCCCCTCCCTTCTCCTCCTCCCAGGCTCGGCAGATCAACATCCACAACCTCTCTGCCTTCTATGACAGCGAAGTGTTCAAGATGAACAGGTTCAGCCGGGATGTGAAGCGGAAGCTGATTGTCCAGCAGTTCTGAGGCTGGAAGTAGAGTTCGCCACATGCTCCTGTGAGACAAAACCTCCATCTTGCAGCTCTCCCAGGAACGATACAGAAATCACGATCCAGCGGGACTAAGCTGCACATTCTCTTGTTTGCTTTGTGCCTTACGGATTAAGGGAGTGCTGAGCTGCTGAAGATCTTGTAAATAGAACAGAGTTAAGTAGTTAAATGCCCAGCCATGTCTGTTTAGCAACTTCGTTCACTGTTTTGCTTTGTAGCTAAGCACAACAGGGAGAGAATCGCTGGCCATGTAGATGGCATGTTTGCTGTTTGTTTGTCACTAGTTGTTACGGGCTCATCTGCAGGAGAGACCAAGTGGGAGCATTCGAAAAGCATTTTTCTGCCTTATCCACGCCCCTTGGATTGCAAGCACCCTCAGGGATTCTCTTTTCCTATCTCTGGCGACTGTGCAGCCTGCTGGGTGATAATTGAGACTGCTTTCAACTCTGCATGACCCAGCCAGCCTCTCAGCTCCAGGCCTTTGTGCCTGACACTTGACAGTTCCCCAGGTGCCCACATGGGTTGACCTTGTGCTTGGTTTCTGCAAGGGAGGGAGGGGAGCAGAGGAAGATGAGAACTGAAATAAAACATAACCATTTGTAATATTAGTGGTGGTGTGCATGGGTAGTGAAAGCTCCTTCGGTACATGCTGGGGCAGTGTCCAGAAGCCTTTGGGAAGGGGCTTCCCCTGCCTTACTAGGTGTTATCTCTGTGCAGCTGTCAGCAGATGTGAATTTATGGCTGGATTGAAGCGCTGGCACCTAAACTGAATGCCATCTCACACCCGTTTGTTGAGGGTGAAGTACCCATGGTGCTGGTTTTGGGAGTAGCAATAGAGGAGCTCTGAGCTGGAGATGTTCAGGGAGGGCAGGACAGGCTCAGTGTTCCCATGCAGTTTTCTTACTGTGTGCATTTTTAATACATTTCTTTTTCAATACTTCTGTGTTTCCTCCTCTTTTGGGAACTCTTGCAGCCACGGGGGGAAGGAAGAGCGTAAGTGAGCAACTGGATGCTGGACCAGCTGCTCAGCAGTTTGTGGGGTTGGGTTTGGGTACAAACACATCTCACGCTCGCTCTTCAACTTAGCAGGAACGGCCAGTGCTGGTCTCTTGGCTATTGCACATCTTCGCTGGGAATAGATACCAGGACACGGTTGTTCGCAGGACAGTGTCATGAACACTGCTTCCCCCAAGGGCCTGCCTGCAGTGGCCTCTTCCCTGTCTTGCCAGCTTTTTGGAGTACTGATCCTTCTGTGGGACCCCCCTGTAAATGTTTGTATCGCCTTGAGACTGTCCCATCGCAGTACATATCTCCCACCTCCCTTCCTTTCCCACTCTTGGGTTAGACAGCCTTGATCTCATGTCTCGGCTGCCACTTGCATTCCAGTCTGGGAGAAGCAGTAAACCCTCTCCAAGACGCAGCTGAGGTCTGTAGTGAATGTGCTTTGCCTGGCTCGACTTACGGGACCGTAAGGCATCTCCAGCCTCCTCCTGCCTGCGCTTGGGAGAATTTGTAAGCTGGCTGCTGCCATTCTGTGCTGGCCAAGCAGACATGTCCCTGGCTGTCAACACCATGGGGTTTGTCATGGTGATGCGCGTGCGTGTGTGTCCTCTCAGCCTGGTTGCTACTCGGGAGCTCACAGTGCTTGAACCCTGCTGGGGGCTTAGCACATGACTCTCAGCCTGAAACTGGCTCCGCATGTTGCCTTTTCTGTCTGCCAGCTCCCTCCTGTGTATTTGTTTAACTGTTTTGGCTGTTTTTTTCCCTTCCCACTGGGTCTCTGTCTACCAGGGCTTTCTACAGGCAGCCCGTAGAGACACTTTTCCTGGCATGCCTTCCCTGCCTGAGCTAGCCCTCTGCCCCCTGAATGTGTGTCCGGGTCAGGTCTGTGCTGGGGATGGCAGAGCTGCCGTGTGTCTGGAACCTCATGGTAAGGCCCAGCACCGTCCTTCAGGGCTGAGCACAGAGCTGTTAGCACCTCACCTCCTCCTGCCAGAGGCCATGGGCAGAGGGCATCCCTGGGGAGAGCAAACTGTGCCCAGCTCTGTGGGAACTCACATACCTTGCCAGGGAAAGTGCTGGCCCTGAGGTAGCAAAACCATCAGTAACGAGGGAGGCAACATGCTTTTCAAGCAAACAACTTGTGTGTCGTGGGGTGAACATTGGGTGTGGGAGGAGAAAGAGGCTTTGTGTTGTACTGGAGCAATACAAAATGCCTCCTAAACACTTGCAACCTTGTGAAGCCTCTGCTGTGCCTGTAGTGACCTACACACAGAGTTAAATACCTGGCTAAGCATGTCATCACAAACCATGAGAGAACACACAGGAATGGAGTGGGGCTCCTGCTTTTCCTAGCTCCTTGCCCTGCTTAGGGACAGGGCTGTTGACAGTCACCCCTTCAGTTTTGTCCTACAACTTGCTCCTGCCTTCCATGCTCTGGTCCCACCTCACTTGGCACACGGTGTGAGCAGTGGCAACAGAGAGATGCCACTGTTGGAGTCACTTGTTTGTCACTTTGCTCACTCTGCCTCCTCCCGAATCCTCACTACAAAGGCAGTTATGCCCTCCCACTTTGTGTTGCCAGCATCCAGCAGAGCAATGAATTCTTGCAGCTGCGCCCTTGCTAATGTTGGCATCAGCCGCTCAGTGGAGTGTTAATGCCAGTCTGAAGGCATGTTCCTCCTCTCACGGCCACTGAGCTTTTCAGGTTCCCTGGAGCAAGCTTTGGCTGTTGACAGCATCAGGTGTCTGGTCTGGACAGGGGTGCAGACAGGGGTGAAAACAGATGCTGCTTTGAACAGGGACTGCCTTGCCAGGGGTCATGTTCCAGCTGAACGTGGCGAGGATTTTACTGCAGGGCTCAGGAGGTCGCCAAGCCAAGCCGCGCTCCCATGAAACAAGGAGTTGCTCCCCTGACAACCCTGAGTTTAGCCAAGCTAAACTTTGCTTCTCGCTGCTGCGATTCAAACATCGCACGGTGCCTCTGACAACCTGGGGCAAAAGCAAGAGTCGGCAGGAGGTGAGGTTTGTCCACAACAGGCTGTGCCTGGGCTCAGATGCAAGATGATGGGTGCGCTGAAAGCAGACAGGGCTTTGTGAAGCCAGGCAATGTCCCTTCTAGTGGCCATTCCCCCCTTGTGATTATGGTTGTTGGCAAATGCTGGGTGAGACTGGCTTGGAAGAGAATCTTGATTTGAAAAGGGCATGATGGGCCAGATCAGTTTAATTTGAACATGCTGTGTGCACACTCCTGAGAGAACAGCACGGCTCTCTGCATCTCATAAAAAGCTGTTTGACCTTAGCCCAGCACGGCGCATATATATACACACACACACATAGAAACCATGCATACATGACTGCTTGGGGTACATGATAACCAACTAACACGTGAGCGTATGTGATCCGGGAAAAAGGGGGAGACAAGCCCTCTCCCCTTCCTGCAAGCTCTTTCCTACCTACTGACAGGGTTTAGAGTCTTGATAGCTTCTGCCTTTACTGGGATCATAAACCAACACACTACATCTGCAAGTCCTGGGTTGTATCCCATGTGCTAACGGCTGTTTCTGAGTCTGCTTGTCAAATGGCAGATGCCCCTTGAGTAGGGGAAGTTCTACCTCCAGTAATACATTTTTTTCCCCTCAAATTAATGCCAAAGTCACTTGGAAAAATTAGCATATGCGGCATTTCTGGACCGACAGTGTTTCACTTTCTCCCATGCCAGACCTTGGCTGAAACCCATGCTGTCCATCTCCTGCGTGCTTACTAAAGAGCTGTCTGTAAACTAGTTGATGAGAACTTTCCAGGTGTAACTGTGCTCAAGATGTAGCAGTTGTGTTGGATAGTGTCATCTCCTTGTCCTAGAGGATGCCAATTAGCTGCAGTTCAACCAAGAGGGCCATTTCGGGTGCTTATGGCTCTGTCCTTGTTGACCTCGACTGACCTGAATACCTGAATTCCAGTATGTGATCGCTGAGCTGTGAAGACAGTATGGGAACATGTTTACAGGTGTGTATCTACAGATACAGGTGAGTCACTGGAGACAGCTGCCCCTCATGCCACGCTGCAGGGAGGATGCACTCTGAACTTCCTAGTATTTTTCCATCTCCTAAAATACTTCTCCACTTAACAAGGCAGAGCCAAAATTGGATCAGGCTTCTGCTGTATTTTGCATCTATTATGCAGTTCTTACTGCCATGGCTGATTTAATGTCTCCATTATCGCAGAGCACCGGTCTGCCAACGACTCCAGCCATCCAGCATGCTCCTCGGCCACAACTAAAGGTCTGTGAGGAGCCTCGAGGGGCTGCTGAGCGCTGCATCTTCAGAGCAAAAGCTCCTTGGAAGGGTGTTGTGCCCCTTTTTGCTCATCTTGCAAGTCACTTCCCTCTAATGGCGAGGTGAAGCTGTGGGGGGAGCCCAGGGGAGGTGCCAAGTTTCTTCTCTGGGTTATCTAGTGCTCTGGGAGATCTGAAAGTAACTGTCCTGTGTAAAAGATGATGATGAGCTTCAGTCCCATCAAACCACATGGAAACACATATGTAGGAATACCAGTAGTCCCCATGAGCCAGTGCATGGTTCTCCTTAGAGTCAACAGACACCAGCCCTCTTCAGATGGAGGCTGCTCCCTCTGCTCTGAAGATACCCCCATCCCAGCTTTTAAAGCCAGCTATTAAAGAACCAGGAGTTTCTCTGAAGATAAGGTTAGGCTTTTCAGTTTAGCAAGGAAAGGTATAAACTGCCTCTGGGTTCTTCCCAGTGAAGATACTTTGCTCATTGAGGGGTAGAAACTCCCCTCCAGTTTCTCAAATCACTATGCAAGGAGAGAAACTTATTTTGTCAGGGCCCTGGAGGGTACTAATAGGCCTTAACTGCCCTAAGCAGGCTCACCTGGGGTCTCCACCCACCCCCTGGCCCAGGTGCTCTATTTAAGCTCAGCCTGGGGCCCTTAGTACCTTCCTGAGCTATGAGGTAGGAGTACTGGTTTCTGGCTCATTGTGCCTGGTCATAGTCCCTGTTGCTTTGGGCTGTAATTTACAGACTGCCTTCCTGTCCTTGGTCCTCTTCTACTGCTATGGAGCTGCCAAGTGATCACTGGATAGTGCCTGACCGTGGTTGCTATCAGCAGACCTTGACTCTGACCTGTGAACTGACTCCCTGGTTTGATATTGGACTGGCTTCATCACCATGAGCTTTTCTGAGGATCTGGATTTCTGGCTGAATCTGTCTACTATCCCTGAGCTGCTCTGCTCATCTGCCTTGGGTACTGGGAACCCTGTCCTGCTGTCTGTCATTGTGCTTAGCTCCCTGATGTGTGCTTCTCAAACCCTGCACTGCAAGGGCTTGGCAGGTGCTTATTTGGGCTCAGGTCATGCCTCTAAAACAGGCAGAGCTAAGACCAAACCTCTTGCACCTTGTCACCAACCTCCTGGCTCTATTGGGTTTTAGCCTGCTTAACATTCTGAAAAGCTTCAGAAGGTCTGAGTTTGCCTGCCCTCGCAACATTTACTTTTCTGCATTTGTGCAGTCTCCATCCCTTCCAGAAGGGCATTTGGTCTCTGCTTTGGATCTGAGTTGATGAGCTCAACACAGAGATAAGGGGGTTCTCCAAGCTGCGCTGTACAGAAGCCCAGATTAAATGATGTGGAAAAATCCACAAGAGATGGAGTCCTTCCTCCTTTCTGGCTGGGAGCTCAGTTGTCATCCCTCACGCAAGAGGAAGGCTATGACCATCCCGCTGCATGCTTGCTCCAACAGAGCAATGTGACTGGGTTGCTGTTCCTCTCCAGTGAGGAGCCCTGTCCCCCTGGGCTACGAGGGAACCTGCATGGGCTTTTAGCTGGAGAGCTGTCTGCTTCCTTGCCCCAGGTGGCTCTGTTAAAGGTTATTCTAGCCCTTTAATCAAATTCAATATAAGCTTTGTTTTCCTCTGCCCTCTAGGAGTCCGCTGAGGTTTGCTGTCAGAGCCTCCTGCAGGAGAATGGCATGGCTATTAATGCAGTGATCAACTCTGCTTTAGTGAGGAGAGAAACGTAAAGCTTTGGGGATGGCAGGCAGGAGGGGCACGCGAAAACTGGAAAAGTAAAGCACAACCTGTGCTTGCCCTTCCACTGCACTTTACAGCAGGGGATGGGAAGCAAGCAGGGCTGGTACCAGCGCTGTGTCCCAGGTGGGCGGCATGCCCTGGGGGGATGCAGAGAGGTGAAGAAAGGCTCAAACTGATACAGAAAATCTTGCTCCCGCTCCTGGGCTCTAAATAGAGCAGATTCTGTTCCTTTCTAATTACAGCGTATCCTGGAAGGCTTATTAATTGCTCCAGGTCACTCCCCTTGAAGTGTTTATTATATGTCTTCCCCAGCAGGATTTTGGATGAGAGTGGAAAGTGTGCATTTTGCCCAGAGAATGGCTGTGTGCCTGGGCTACGCAAGAATAGAGTGGGTACCCGCCCCTGCCTGGTACAGTCAAAACGTTTCACAGTGTCCCAGCATTAAAAAGGCTAAGTCAGCCAATAAGCTTATATAAAGCTTGTCGGAGGCTCTGAAGTAAATTCACATATGCTGGAACAAGGGAGAGGTTAAATCTTTCCTTGTGCCTAAGGAAGGAGGGGCCAGGCAGAGGAATTCTCAAGGTTTCCTCTTATGGGATGAGATGCCAAAGGCTGCGCAGCTCCACAGAAGATGGGGTTAAACTGCACGGGGTGCCACAAGCCGGCTGTGTCACCCAGCCTCTGTCCCAAAGAGCCAGCGATCCTAATGGGACGGAGTCTGGGAGCAGGTGGTTTTTTTCCCTTTTGATCTAAGAATGGACACAGACCACCTTCTGTTGTCTGGACAATCGTCAGTGTGCAAAGGAAGAAGGGTTAAACCCTTTTTCCTGGTACCGGTGACATTTTGCATCTTCTAACACTGCAAGACCTTAACATCTGACTGCTTATTTGTTCTGCTTATTGTTTACTTTCTTGCTCTGCTGAGCAAGGGCAATAGATCCCTTTCACCTTTGTAGGTGGACTCAATTTTGCTGTGTTTAGGAGAACAAAACATCTCACCAGCATATTTCAAGTTAATGTGTCCCTTTTTCTTTTTTTAACTGGAGTTTCAAAGTAAGTTACATTTCTGTTAAGATTAGACTTTGTGGTTAATTTCTTTTTAATTAACAAGTCGTAGGCACCAAATTCTTTCCCCTAGCTATCACCTCATTCCTCTACCTCAGTAGTATTTGTTTGCAAGTATCTTGGAACAAAATGTGACCCTTCAATTGAAATCGGAAAGCTGGCTGGATTTCTGGAAGGCAAAAGCTGTTATGGTAACTTACAGGGGGAGATGGCAGAAGGATTTGGCCAGCCTAAAATGCATGCTTGCTTTCTGATTCTGCCTAACAGACGTAACTGTGAAATTGAACAATTTTGGGAAAGAACAGAAAAGCACAGATAATGGTAATACCGAGGAAAAAATTCTGAACAGCTTTGAAGCAGCTATAAAAAAAGCATTTAGTACAATTGTAAAGCCCCTTTTACCAGTGCTCTGAACATGGTTGGAGAATACCCACCAGGTAGGGAAGCTGGAGGAGATCAAATGAGAAATGACAAGCCTTTGACTATAAAGCTGTCAATACTGCAGAAGAGAGCCAAGCTGGCCGTACCTGTTTCAGGGAGCGTAAACGAAGACACAAGGGCCGGGCTGGCTTTAAGTTCATGCTGCTTTTAAACAGAGATGGTGTTGCCCATCTCTGCTGGCTGTTTTCTGCTCCGCTGGCAGCGCTGACCTGGCTGATCGATGTTGCCACTAATTTTACTTCATTTTCTTGCCTGAGATGTGTCTTTTCCTTTCATACTCCCCCTTTGTTGCTCAGCCTAAGATTGATGTATAATGTCACAATAAATCCAGGGAGCACCACGAGCCCCATGGAAAGCGTGCTCGCTGCCATGCCTGTGTCGTTTCCTTCCCTCTGATTCGAGGCCGTGTAATACACGAGGGTGTTTTTGCACTTTCTTTGATGTGATTAGGCTGTTTCAGACACTGGATTCAGTTTCTAAGATTTGGGAGCTGGATGTGGCAGGGTCAGGAGATCTGAAAGGCTTTTAGTTACCCACTTGTAGTAAGCCACCTGCACGCTAAGACAGCCAAATTACCAACAGCAAAGTGAAAAATGACAAGAGCATTCATTAAATGCCATGCCTGGACCAGAATCTGAGAGCACTGAAGTGTTTTTATCTCATCTAATGGGTAAGCGACAGCTCGGTAGTTCCTGCTGCATTTCCTGCTCGGCGGGGGCTGGGGGCTGCATTGATTCTGGGATAAAAAGGACTTTCACAGCACTGGGAGGACGTGGTCCAAAAGAAGCCAAAAGCGAGTACTTTGGTTCCAGCCTGTCGGCTTTGCCTTGCCGCGTTGGGTAACGGGTGCAACCAGTCTGTTACCTGCCCCTGTCACGCTCGGGATTGCTGCTGCGTGGGAGCAGATGACGGAAGAAACTAAAAAAAGATGCAAAAAGAGGCAAGCAATTGCACAAAGGGGTGACGTGTGCCAGTGTTGGCCTGGTAGAAGCTGTGAAGGTCAGTGTCGATAATACCGAGCACCCTCGGTTGGCTGTTTGATTCACTAGAGGGTTCAGCAGTCTTTGGTACAGCACACCTTTCTTTAGTTGCTGAAAATCAGCAAGTTAGTGCCAGAAAAAAATACCATCAATATTTTTTTCAGGACATTCACTCTTCAACCAAAAAAAAAAAAAAAAAGGTTCAATTCTTACAGAAAAAAACAGACTGGGATATTTTTAATGAACACTTATTTGAGGAATAAGAGTGTTTGGATTTAAAATCCTGATCACCTTCAGCCCTACGTCCTGTCGTCTCAGCGACAGGCTGCGTGGGAGAGGTGGAGCACTGGCACCTGGTGCAAACGTTGCAAGTGCAAAGACGCTTGGTGAGGCCGTGACAGTGCGGCTGCCTCCTCACTCAGAGCTTGCCGTGTTGGATTTTAGCATCACCTGCCCTCCTGCAGTTATGTGGCAAGAGAAAATTGCTTTGAAACCAAAGGAAAAGGCTCCTAGGCACGCTGTTGAGGAAAGCTTGAAAACATGAGCTGAACAGGAAGGGACTGATATGTTTTTGGGTCCTGTGGCTTGGAGTCATACCGTGCTTGCAGCCTTGTGATGCCTGGGGCTTGACCAGGTCTCTTGGATATTTGTCTGGGGCTGGATTGAGAGGGAAGCGGAAAGGCTGCAGCTCACCCCGCTGGCGAGAAGGGCTGCATTCCCTCGCAGCCGCCGTGGTATTAGAGGACCTGTTGAGCCTTATTTCTTGGACACGGGGCTGACAAAGACCTTGCTTGAGTCGTTTACTGTAATGTCGTGCCCTGAGGCCACTGAAGATGTGTTTAATTTGAAACTGAATGTAATTGGAGCAGTTGGCCTGTTGCTGCAATAATGATTTTCGGCACGATATCCAGCATGTTTCCTTGCTGCGCTATCCGCCAAAACAGAGAACTGCCCGAAGAGCTACAAATTCAACAACTGCTGCACTATAAAATCTTTTCTTCTTTTTCTTTTTCTTTTTCTTTTTCTTTTTCTTTTTCTTTTTCTTTTTCTTTTTCTTTTTCTTTTTCTTTTTCTTTTTCTTTTTCTTTTTCCTATCCTATCCTATGCAGCAGTTTGCACAGAAGGGCACAAAGATGGGGACTAGTATCACTGTGACAGTCCCAGATATGGTGGTGACGCCCCGCAGAATGGTTTCCCCAGCAGGTGTTGGAGCTGCTGTCCCTGCTACCGCAGAGGCTTTGATGCAGACCCAGCTTTGGACGGCAGATGCAACCATCCAAGCCCCCAGACTGAAGGGAACCCCGGGACTTCTCTCTGGTGGCAAGAGAAATGGCCCTCTGTCCTGCAGGAGATGTGCTCTCTTGGAGGGGCTGTGCCACCAAGTGGAGGAGTTACAGGAGGAAGCGAGCAGGCTGCGCAGCCTCAGAGAAGATGAAGGAAGATAGGATCTTCTCTGAGACAAAACAGCTCAAAGAGCCCCCAACCCCAACTGAAGTAGAAAAGAAGGCAGTGTCCACCCTTAATATTAAGGTAAGTGCAACCTCTGGAGAAGGTGAAGGACAGAAGTTTCTGACACCAAGGTAGCTCCTGCTCCCCCTAAGGACTTATAACTACAAAGTATGTTCACCAGCCTCAAGGGTGAAGAAGGGCCAGATGTCTTCTCTTCAAAGATCTTTGGCTCTTCAAAAAGCCCCCATGAGTGCTGAGGGAGCTGGCAAGCATCATTGCAAGGACACCCTCAATAATCTTTGGTTAATCATGGTGACTGGGAGAAGTGCCCAAAGACTGAAGGAAAGCAAATGTCACTCCTATCTTTAAGAAGGGCAAGAAGGAGAACCCAGGGAACCACAGGCCAGTCAGCCTCACATCTATGCCTGGGAAGGTGATGGAGCAGCTAATCCTGGAGACTATTTCCAGGGACACGAACAACAAGAAAATCATCAGGAGTAGTCAGCATGGCTTCACCAAGCCGGGGGGAAGTCATGCTTGACCAACCTGATAAATTTCTACAACGAAATCACTGGGTTGGTAGATGAAGGGAGAGCAGTGGATACTGTCTACCTGCAGTTCAGCAAGGCCTTCGGCACTGTCTCCCACAACATCCTCAGAGACAAGCTGTTGAAGTATGAGCTGGATGAGCAAAGGGTGGATTGAGAACTGTGTGAATGGCCGGGTCCAGAGCGTGGTGGCACAAAGTCTAGTTGGAGGCCAGTTCCTAGCAGTGTACCCCAGGGGCCAATGGGGTACAATGGCCTGTTTAGCATCTATATTAATGATCTGGATGATGAAGCAGAGAGTACCCCCAGCTAGATTGCTGATGGCACAAAACTGGGATGAATGGCTGATAAACCAGAAGGTCAAGCTGCCATCTAGGTGGACCTTGACAGGCCGGAGAAACGGGCTGACAGGAACCTCATGAAGTTCAACAAGACGTTCAAAGTGCAGCACTTGGGGAGGAACAAGATGCTGGGGGCCACCCAGGTGGAAAGCAGCTTGGCAGGAAAGGACCTGGAGGTCACGGTGGACACCAAATTGAACGAGCCAGCCATGTGCCTTTGTCACCAAGAAGGCTAAGGGTATCTTGGGCTGCATTATTGCCCACAGGTTGAGGGAGGTGATCCTTCTCCTCTGCTCAGCGCTCGTGAGGCCACAGCAGGAGTGCCATGTCCAGTGCTGGGCTCCCCGGTAAAAGAGAGACATGGACATATCGGAGCAAGTCTGACAAAGGGCCACAAAGATGATTAAGGGATTGGAGTATCTCACATATGAGAAAAGGCTGAGAGAGATGCCACTGGTTTTTAGCCTGGAGAAGGGAAGGCTCAAGGGAGATCTTATCAATGTATATAAATACCTGATGGGAGGGTGCAAACAAGATGGAGCCAGGGTCTTTCGAATGGTGCCCAGTAACAGGACCAGAGGCAATGGGCACAAACTAAAACACAAGGCTCCCTCAGAACATCAGGAAAGACTTTTTCCACTGTGAGAATGGCCGAGCACTGGCACATATTGCCCAGAGAGGCTGTGGAGTCTCCAACCTTGGAGATACTCAAAAGCCATCTGGTCAGGGACCTGGGCAACTGGCTGTAAGTAACCTGCTTGAGCAGGGGGGTTGGACCAAATGGCCTCCAGAGGTGGGGAACTGAAGTTGCCCCGGGGCGGAAGTTTTTCCAGGTTATGAAGTGAGGCGGTGGCTGAGGCGTGAGGGAGGCACGGCGGCTCTGTGGGCCACAGCCAACTGAGGAAAGGTCAGGAGAGGGAGGTTCAGCGTCTTGGGTCTGGGAACCGTCCCTCTGAGAGCCCCCATGCTTCGGCCGACAGGGATTCCCCGTCCCGCGGGGGCTTTACCCCTGCCCGGCGGAGGGGGGCCTCGCCGGTGGGGTCCGGCGGATCGCGCCTTCCCGCC
>VYZM01011903.1:278455-327688 GCA_013398915.1 Dromas ardeola | reverse complement strand
AGCCCGGCGGGCGGCGGGGCGGCCCCGCTCCCCGTGAAGAGGCGGCGAGGCAGGGCAGCGGCCGCCGCCATGCAGCCGTTGCACCGGGCCCCGGCGTTGCTGCTGCTTCTGGCCGCCGGTGAGTGAGGGCTGGTGGGGCTGGGGGTCGCCGCCATCCCTGTGGGCTGGGGTGGGCCGGCCGCCGGGACCCCCCGCGGCGGGGCTGGGCAGCGGGCGGGTGTCGGTCCCCTCCCCGGACACAGGAGCGCCCCGGGCACCGGGACCCTCGGCGGGGTGCGCGTCTGTCCCTCCCAACCCCGGGCGGCCGGCGATGGGTCCAGTTCACTGGGACACCGGGACCTCTGCGGGAGGCAGGTCCCCATCACCCCCGCAAGCACCGTTGACCCCCGGGTACCGGGACCTGTGTCGGGTCCCTGTCCCCCACCCCGGGGCTCTCCCATGGTACCGGGCACCGCCCCCCGCCCGGGCATCGGAGCCCTCTGGAGTGGCCGGTCTCAGCTCCGGGACCCCCGGGGGTGGGGGGGGTGACAGGGGACCCCCGGGCTCCCGGCGTTGGGGGGTTGGACCCACGTGGGTTTCACCCCGCGGGGACGGGGGGCTCACCCGCGGTCCCCTGCCCCAGAGACGGCGCTGGTCCCCGCGGGGACCCCGCAGGCCGTGGCCGGCAGCGGCAGCTCCCCCCGCAGGGCGAGCGTGGATGGATGGAGGTCGCCCCGGCCGGGTGGACCCGGCTACGCCAGGGCTGCCCCAAAACCGCCTTCTCCTGTATCGATGGCTTCGTCTGGCGTCGTGGTAATTTTGCTAACTACCGCGAAACTGGCACAAAGGAAGGGGGAAACCACAAATTGCTCCGCGTTTCCCCAAGAGCCTCCTCTTGAAATTTGGAGGAGAGGTAGGGTGCCAGGGAAAAGCAATTAAGTGCAGGAATAATTATACTCGGAATAGTTATGAAGGCTCTGCTTCTATTTTTAAATAGTCTGGGGAAATTTCCCAACAAAGGGATCCCCCCCAAAGACCCGTGAGGCTGAGATTGCCCTCTCCCTCCCTACCCCCATCGCTTTTGTAGAGAAATCTGGTTAGTGTGGAACAGGAGTTTTGAACGGGGACATTTTTAAAGAGTGGGGGAGTCTTTGTCTTGAGTCATTCTGGCAGGGAGGGAAGGGCTGGTTTCCCAACCAGTCACTGTCTTCCAGCACAGCCGAGCTGTGATACGGTGACATCCAGCCCCCTGGCACGTCTGTCTTATTACCCCCATCTCCCAAAATTGTTCAGGGGGGAATGTGTCATCTGTGGAGCCACTCTGTCCGTGAGCTGTGCATACAGTGCCTCGCCCCTGTCGTCTGGGGCTCCCTGAAGAGAAGGGATAAAGCCTTTTAGGTTTGCAAACAATAGTGAGCTTAAAGAGCAAAATGGATCAGAAAACCTGTTGGGGTTTTGTGCCAATACCCTGTGGCACAGAAGCAATAAGCCTTTCCAGAGCTGAGCAGGGAGCCAGTTTTGTGGCTTCCTCCAGGCAGGTTGTCCACATTAGGGAAAACCTCGGGCATGGCTGGCAAAGGTCCTTTAGCTGCGTCTCAGCAGGAGACCCATGTCCCCAAATTCATCCAGACCTCCGCCTCCTCCACAAAGGAGGACAAGGTGCATTGCGGGGGGAACTGCCGTGTTCCTACCCTGCTGATCCGCCAGTGAGGGTCGGACCCATCCCCATCGCTTGAAAGCTACATTTGCTCTGTGGAGGAAGGAGATGGACGAAGGAGGCAGACCTCATGGTGGTTTTAAAACTTGGTGGCCGAAAGGACCACAACTGACGCTGCTGTGCAGAGGGGAGGGTGTGTTTCCTGTTCTGAGGCTGCTGGAAACTTTCTAGTACTGTTGTCCAGCTGGTGGTGATAACGGAGGATTTGGGTCCTTGGCTTTCCCTGTGATGCACTCTGCTGTCCTAGCAGGGAGAGGCGTGGGGGTGGGAGGCGAGGGGCAGCTCATTTCCTAATCTAGTGAAACTGGTAATCCTGGTGGGCTGTGGCAGCTCTGGGGGGCTGGACTCAGTTAGCCAGGCATCTCTGGACACCTGGACTCCTACCTAGATGGGAGGTCAGAAGTGGAGATGCCGACTGCTGGGAATTTATAAATCAAGCCGTGTTTTGTTAAGTAGCTTTGCTCAGCGGTTTAGGATCTGTTCCAGTCTGGAATAATTCAGTGCACTGTAGCCTCGCTCCTCCAGTCCCGCAGGACAGGTACAGTTAAAACCTGAGAGAGAGCTGGAGGGGCTGAATGCAATTCCGCTGTGCTTCCCAGGATCAGGAGCCTCCACAGACTGGTGGGATGGGCTGAAACAGGACCTGCGCCTCATCGGGGTCCCATCAGACTGTTGGGCAGCACAGGGCTGCTGGCAGAGTGTGGAAACATCTCTCCAGGCCCTAGGGTATCTGAGCCCCTTTGCTTTTGCAAGTAGGAAAATGATGTGGTTAAAAGCCGGGGGGAGAAGGGAGGGAATTGGTCTCTTCCCTCTTGTTGTCTTCCCAGGTGCTTGTCTGCATGTGGGCTATTTAAGTTTTTGTGGGTTTTTATTTTTTTCCCCTTCTGCCTGCTTAGAAGATTCCTTGTTAACATTGTGTGAACGAGCCTGCGATGAGGGAGTATAAATCAGGATGGATGAAAATTCCCTGTAGTCAGTTTTTCCTTGGCCTCTTCAGTGCCATAAGGAAATGCTCATTTAATTATAGGCATCAGGGGTAGAAATAACTACATTAAGCCCTCAAGGGGAAGCTGCCGGCGACGAGCTGCAGATCAGAGCGCACAAAAGTTTTTTCCGCTCGCTCAGCATGGGAAGAAGCTCCGGCATTTTGTGGGCACCTGGGTGAGCGGCAGCAGTGGCAGCGCTGCTGCAGGGCCGGGGCAGAGGGGCTGTGGGGAAGGTGCATCGCAGCCCGCAGCTGGCGGTCGGGTGAACTCGCTTCCCGTTCTCACTGGCTATTGAAACACGTAATCCCGAAAGAATGGAGAGAGGCTATTTGTCAGCCACACGAGCCAGCGCAGCCCGCACAGAGGCAAAGCAAACACGTGCGTTGGTTTGTTCAGAGGGCCAGGGATGCTGGCGAGGAAGATGCGCCCTGCTGGGGCTCGGATCAGCCCCCACTGTCCCCATGCCTGGTTAAGTCCCGTTGTGGCTACCAGGGTTTGGATGTACGTTCTTGGTTTGGGGATAATGTTTTACTGTTGGGAAGCCAGCTTTGCAGCCCTTTCTTTGTATGAAAACTGCAACCACTCTGGCTCTTTCTTTCCTGCCTGATGTCTTGTGAAGGTAGTCAGGACCTGTACACGTGCCCCGGGACTACCAAACCTTTGCACAATTTTTTTTTTTGCCTCAGATGCATGAATTTGTTTGGCGAGTGGAGCCTCTTGGGGGTGAGACTGCTGCGCAGCATGCCAGCGTGTGGTAGGGTGGTCGTCATTGCTCCACTGCAGGGGCCGGACCGTTATCTCGGGGAAAGTCCCTCCTGCGTCTGTGGTAGTGCTTGCTCTGCCCAGGCAGGAAGGCTTTGAAGACGAAGCAGCCACGAGCCTGCTGTTGGTGTGCTGGAGATCAGACCTGGTGCCATGGGGTACATGGTCCAGATTGGGACAGAGTGAGAAGAGGAAGCACAGGCCTGGCAAGGTGATTTTTAGCAGACAGGTGAAACGCTTCGGGTCCGTGAGAGGGCAAAGGAATCTGTGGGATGTGGTTTTTCTCAGTGGCTTTCATCCTGTGGCTGGGGGCTGCTTTGAGGAGGCCTATGAAGGGTAACCAAGAAAAGAAAATTCACTTTGCTGGATACAACTGTCTGCCTGATGCTGTTTCCCCAGGGGCTCCATCTCCCCCGCCCCAAGTTGGGAACTGCCACTGTCGATAGCGAGAAGCGTGGAGGAGAGCAGACGTTGCAGCAGTAGAGGAGAAAGGTGTGAAGGCTACAAGACGATCTGGGGGGGGAGCGAAGGCAAACAGTCTGGGAGACTGAAGCCAGGCAAGATTGTGACTCCTGGCATGAATGGCTGAGCCAAGGGGGAAGGGCAAGCCAGCTTCCCTGAGTTGCTGTGACCTGCTTGTGTGGAGTCTTTTCTGTGGAGATGGGTGGTGGTGCTTAGAGCAGATGTTACTAACTGTAAAGAATGTAGATGTGACTTCTCAGCGCTGGGCTGAGGATGCTCGGCACCCCTGGAGGTCAGGCCCCTGGCACAGATGTGCTGATGAAGGGCACATCTGCAATTATCTGCAAAAGCAGGTGCATCTTCTGGCAGTGCCTCGCCATTTCCCATGAATATACCTGGGTCTATGTGCTGTAGGTGTTCTCTGCTGAAATGCCAGGGGAGCAAATGTTGGCAGTCCTTTGCGAGGTAGCACCCACTCCCTACGTGCAGACATGCACACCCTGTGGCCCGGTGTTTGAGCTCTCTGATTATGCTAGCTGTAAAAATCTGCAAAAGCTTAAAGATGCTGGCACAGCTACCGTGTGCTCTAGGATCTCCCTCTAAAGAGATGTCCCATTGCAGGGGCTTTTTCAGTGGTGCCTTGACCCCTTCCTTCAGCTGTTACGGGTTGATAAGTGTATGTGCTCCTTGCAGACCCCAGTGCATTTCCCATTGCTCTGTAAAATATGCCAGGGCCATGAGGAGGTGGGTGGTTTTAGAGGGACATTCAGTGAGGGACCTGGTTGGTGGCAGTACCAGAGGAGGATGGCAGTCTGATCTTGTTTTCTGAAGCCCTAATTGGAAATGATCTCGGAGATTAGGGACCTGGCTGGATTTGTAAGTGGTCAAGTGCAGCGTGGGAGAGCAGAGTAAGGCTGTGTGGGAGCTGGGCTAGGAGAGCTCTCTTAGGTGGAGTGTCCCAGCATGGGTATGGTCCGTTAACTCTGTATTAGCACCAGAAGGACTTGGCCTGATACACGGTTGTCCCATATGCTTCCCTGTGCAAGCTATGGAGGGTCTGGGGGTCAGAGACTCCAGGTGAGTGTGGGGGAAATCAGCTTGGACTTCCCTCAGCTGAAAAACATTTTCTTCCTCAGCTGAAAAACATTTTCTTCCTCCACCGTCTGTGGTTGGGATCCTTTTTTGTTATTTAAATGACTCTGTGTTTTGTTATGTTCTGGAAGCAGTTTGTGCCGTTGGCTGTTCTGCCCTGGGGCCTCTCTCCTCTCTGCCCTTGGGCCTTGCTCCCCGGCTTTTCCAGGCACGGTGGTCTGGGGGAGGTCTGGGAACAGAATATCCCTGGCAGATGCTTCCCTCATCTGGTCATTGTGTTTCTGTCCTAACTGATTATCAGTAAATGACCCATTCCTGACCCAGCTCTCCTAGGAAATAACATTCTTGGATAACTCCTGGGTTTGGGGTGGGCTTGAAAGGAAGGTCAATGGTAGCAGGGCCAGATGGACATTGTTGCGGCTGCTGCTTTGGCAATACCGAGATGCTCTGACCCCCCTCCCTGGTACCCATTGTGTGACGGGTGTTGTAGAGGCTGTGCTGGTTGTTGGTGGTGGGAGGCAGGTGAGTTGGAGTGTGTGCTCCAGTCGAGTGCTCTTCCCTTCTGCCGGCTGATCCTGCCTCCCTGGTGGTGTAGGGTGGCGGAGCCACAGCACCCGTTGGGAAGGAGAGGTAAAACCAACCTTCAGCTGAAGGGCACACCAGCCTGGCTGTAGGTCAAGCCGATGCGATGACATCTTAAGCGATGCTTGTATTTCCTTGGAGAGAAAATTGAGGTTTGCTCGTTGTTAATTAAAAAGCAAGAAAATTTTAAAGGCTGTTGTGATACAGTCCCAGCCAGATTCCATTTCATCTCCCCAGATCCCTCCTCTCATTTCAGCGGGATACAGAAATTACTTATTTCCTCTTTTACTTCTAGCCCTATTCAGTAGGCCGGTTGGGAGCTTTTAAAGAGTTGTCCTGTCCCATGGAGGGGTGGCTGGCCTTGTGGCAAAGGGATAAACTGGTTCTTGGTTGTCTAATGTAGAAAATACTTTGGGGTTCTTTTGGAATTGTTTAGAAATGTGAAACTGCTTTTATTCACAGCAGTTTGGGAGAGAGATGGCAGATGTTCTTTTCTGTTATTTTTCTTTCTTTTTTTTTTTCTGCTGTTGAGCAAAACTCCCCCATCTGCCCTTTCCAGGGCTGTTGTATCGAATCCTCTGCTGAGCTGAACAGTGCTTCGTGTCACTTTCATAGAATCATAGAATCATAGAATCATAGGGTTGGAAGGGATCTCTGGAGATCATCTAGTTCAACCCCCCGTTGGACTTTGGAACACTTTGACTTGGAACCGTTTTCTGAGGGGCCAGTGGGGTCAGCAACTAGCAAACTCATTTCATCTGTGCATCCTCCTGGCTGGCTCTTTTCCAGCGGCTTTGGAAAGGTAACACTCCATATTATTCCCTGTTATTGAAATCACCCCATGCTGCTCCATGCAGAGGTGAAGCAGCTTTCGCAAGGTCAGCGTTCCCTCCACATGTCACCTTTGTGGGTGCAAGCAGCTGGAGAGCTCGCAGCCAGCGCGGGAGCTCCCATGCTGGTTTCGGTGCTCTCTCTCCGCCTTTGTTCCCTCTCCCCCCTCCACCTACCTCTCCCACTTTCTCTCCTTTCTCGCGCCTCCTCTGTCTGATCCGGGGAGGGTTTTCCCTCCCGTGCTCGCAGCCCTGCCGTTTCCCCGAAGGCTGGCTGCCCTCTTTAGCATGCAGAGCCTCATCTCCTCCAGGTTACGCAGAGGTGCTGCAAAAATAGAAATGAGAGACAAACGCCCCATTGAAGCAGCTGGCGAGCCCTGGCTCCGTTCCCTGCTCCCTCCCATCTACAGTCGCTGGGCTTTATTCGTTTGTGTTTCTTTATTCCTATCACTTGATCTGCCTTCTAGAATACAAAATTGGGAGACTGATGGCTGATAGAAGTCCTCTAATCCCTGTTCCCCATCCTAGGAGGAAAACGACGAGCCACCTATGTCTTGGGCATTAGATTTCCTCTCTTGGCTGTGCTCCCCTGCCTCCCAGCTCAGCTCGTGCTTTGATTCTTTCTTTGCCTCCGAGTTGACAGCTGCGTTGAGCTCCTTTGTGAGATGCTTGGAAGAGAGGGGGAAGGTGGCAAATCTTGGGTCTGCTCTTTGGCACCCCAAGCCTTTGGGGTTTTGCTGCTGGTGCAAAAGGTATGAAGTGGTGTCCATATGCTGTCTGGGGAGGTAGCGATTTGTACCCCGGTGCAATGGTGCCATTAGCTGTGTGGCATTTGGGCTGGTGCTGGCACAGTGGGTTCCCCCAGGCCAGCCTCTGCATCTCATGCCTGTGAATCAGGCTCCAAGGTATTGTACTCCAGATACACCTCAGGAGAAACCTGGCTTGCTCAGGCTGTGTCTGTTAATGACTCACTCCTAGGGGTGAGGTGGTATAGTTTTATCTTGAGCTGAGGAGAGCAGAGCTTCCCAGTAAACACGATAATGCAGCTTAGGGCGTTTTAGCTGGGTAAACACTTCAGAGTTAAATGAGGGTAAACAAACTCCTGGGATCTGAGCTTCCCGCATGGATGGGATTAGCTTTCTGGGTGCCCAGGTTCACCTACCGTGAGGTGTCTGTTGTAGAGGTGGTGGGACGGGCTGTGGCTGAGCTCTGGAGGCAGCCCAAATGGGCTGTAGCCGATGGAAACAGAGAGTCTTGATCCAGTCTTTGAAGCTGGTGCAATTACGTTTTGGGACTTTGCCTAGCTGGCTGGGAGACCTGGGATGTGCATTGTGGCATGGCTGGAAAGACGGAGTGCCGCATCAGCCATGCCTCTGCTAATGGGAGTCAGGGGAAACTGAGTCATTGGGGTGGGTAAAGAGCTGACATAGGATCCAGGCAGTCAGTTGCAGTCCCAACTACACCAGGTTTTCCATGTGGTCTTGGACCCGCTGTGGTCTTTCCCCATCCTTCTGCTCCCCTTTTCTGGATAACTTTGAGAATAACGTTCCCTTTTTCCCCCTCAGTGCTCTCTGTCATGTTTTCTTAAGCTGTAAGCTCCTCAAGACAAGTGCTGTCCCCTCTGGGCTGCACGGGGCTCATCAGTGCTCGCTGTTAGTGATGCCGGTGTCTTATGGCAGCCTGGGGAAGCCCAGTCCGGGCACCATCATGTTGGAGCCTGGTAAGCACCACTGAATTGCCACAGGGGCTGGCCAGGCCAGGTCTCTCCACATCTGTGCTCCTGCATAAGATGTGCACAGACTTCACTGTCCGTGCACAGCTCGTAGGAAGCCGGCCCATCCCCAGGGATGCCCAGAGGCATTTTGGTTGGCTCCATGATGCTGCAGTAGCTTCCATCCCCTGCGATACTCTGCCTCCGTTGCCGTTCCCTTTTTGTTGCTGTGCTGGCCTCAGCTGGTCTCGCCTTGGATCAATAGAACAAAATAAACGAGATTGAGAAGTGCTGAAGCCTGGCCCAAGCGTATATGGGAAAGAGTAACCAATATTGGATTTTGCTCAGTTCAGAGAATAGCAGAGGAAGGTGGAGAGGGTCAGAGCAGGCAGAAGGCTCGAGAAATGCATTTCTAGCTTCTGATATTCCCAGGTCAGGTTTGGTAATCAGCCTGGCAAGTAAGCAGCAACTCCCAAACTTTTTGTGCTAGCAAGCCAATGTTTTCAGTGAAAGAACCAGGGCCAACCCATCTGCTGTTGCCCCATAGCTCATTTTGGCACTCATCCTAATTTGAATTTGTCCTTCTGGGACGTGGAGTCGTAGGACATAGTGTGGGAAGGAACCTCGGGAGGTTGCCCAGTCTGTGCCCTTGCCTGAAGGCAGTTCAGCTCTGCTTAAATCATTTCAGGCCACGTGTATCCAGATCTGCGTGCAGCATCCAGGTGATGTCTCAGCAGTGCTTTGTAAAATCTCTCTATTTCTAATACTTCAGGACCGTGCAAGCGTTCTCACATCTGCATTCCAGTGGTATCTCAGAGCTGTTTCTAATACAGGCATTTCTCCTCATAAGACGTTTCTAATGGATGGTTTCCTGTCTTGTCTCAGAAATGTTTGGTGCTGGTTCTCATGGTGGTGACATCACTTTGTGCTATTTCTTTTTATAATATTTTTGTTATTTCCATTCTCAAGATCACCTAGCTGTTCCTACAATCTTTCTGTGCAGTGAGGATGTCTCCTTGCTTTATGTCCTTGACTAATTTCATTATCATGTTCCTAATTTTTGTTCCAAGGTCACTTAGGAAAATGTTAAAGAACAGCAGATCCCAAGGACAGACCTTGAGGAATTCCACTAATAGTCTCCCTCCAGCACAAGCCTCTGTCAGTTTTCGTGTAGCCAATGCCTTTCAGTTGCCTTACGGTTTTCCTGCTAATCGGTGTCTTTTCTTGCTTCTCTTGTAATTCTGCATGAGGCACTGTATCGGATGTTTTCCTGAAGTCCAGATGGATTAGATCTGCTGCATTTCTCTTGTACAGAAAATCAGTTATCAAAGAAAAATACCAAATTAGTCTTCGTTTCAGCTTATTCAATTAGTTCAGTTCAGTGACTAGTTCATTAAGAATTGAGAAACTGAGTATGAGCTGAGAAAGCGGGAAAACTTGTCCTTTTTTTCTTCTAATCTGTGAATAAAAATCAGCTGTAAGAAGATGAGATCTTCTCGTTTTAATGTGCCGAAGAACAGAGAGCTAGGAAGCAATTGGTTCAGTTCACTCAAATTAGTTACTTCGCTTGCTTAACAAAACTGTTTTAGATGTAAAACATGTTTTGGTGATTTCATTTTTTTCCTTATGTCTCCGTATTTATCATGGTATTTATCAGCTGAATAAAGCCAAGTTCCAGGTGCTGTTTTCTTGCATTTTGATTGAAGTTCAATATGCATGTGAATGTACCTTGACACAAATCACAATTAAAGTCTCATCTAGGAATCAAGAAATGTCAGTCAAACCTTCTAATATATAAAATGGAAATAACAAGTATATAATTGTTGAAAGAAAAGTGTAAAATGCAGCCTGCCTCCCTGCTTAGCATTAAGTAGATGTTTGCTGTTAGTACATTTTAATTCTTGCTTGTGACAGTCAGCCCTTCCTTATGAAAACAAAAAAATGTGACTGCAAAATGACGTTAAAATCGATGACTTAAAAATAGAGTTCCAGCCTGCTGATTTAAAATATGATTAATATTGGTAATGTAAATAATTTTGGTTTAAATCACTTCCCCTGCATATAATATAGCTGCAGATCACTAGGGTGAAATCTTGCCTGGGTGACAGCTGGCTAGGAAACTCTTACTGACTTCATATGGCCAGAATTTCATGGCTTAAGTATAAGACATTCCACCTCCTCTTCAGGATGGGTGATTAACGAAGCACCTCATTCTTTCAAAGAGGCAAAAAATCTCAGAGAGGGTGAACCATCACTGCCCCATTGAAGAGAAGTGCCCCAGACTGGATGGCTGCTTGGCAGCGGCTCCTCCTGGATGTAAATGCTTCTCCACGTGGTTGTTTCCCAAAATGCCCTGATTTTCCTCATCACCTGTGAGCGTAGCCCATCTGCAGGGCAGGTTACCCTGAAGGCAGGTGTGCACAGCTGGTTGGGGTGGCAGGAGCAGGCTGCAAGGAGAAGATAAGCCCGGTACGTGTCACTCCTATTTCTGATATGGGTTTACTGTCTTTATACAGGGACCTTGTGCCTCTGCCTTGCCTCCTCGGAGGAGTCAACCACTGATGGCCTCACATCTACTTCCCTGTTGGAGTTTGCCATGATGTCCCACCTGGAGGCCATGAATTCCCATGAGCAAACCAGCCCAGAGGCTGCGGAGCCTGATCTTGCCCCCGGCTCACTGCATGCTGCCCCGGGATCGGGCTTTGCCAGCGAGGAGAATGAGGAGTCCAAGATCTTACAGCCCCCACAGTACTTCTGGGAAGATGGGGGAGAGCTCAACGACTCCAGCCTGGACTTGGGACCGGCAACAGGTAGGTTATTTTTACCCCATTCTTCCTGCCGCTCTGCAGGGACTCTGGGGAGGTAGAAGGATGCAGGAATCTGTTTTCCTGCTTTGACACAACTCTCGCTAAGAGGGCCTGAGATTAAACGTCAGCTCTATTTTCTCACCTCAGTGCCTGATGTGTCCCCAGTGAACCCTGAGCAAGCACAGGGTTTAGAAACCAAGTTACAGCTGAGCCTTTATTCCTGAGGTGCTATGACCTGGGAGAAGTATTGCCTCCGCCTAGTTTCCCATTGCCTCGTGCCCTTCTTTCTCTCTCTCTTTCCCCTTTTTATGCTCTCTTCTTTCTCCCTTCTTTCTGTTGCTGTCAATTAAGTGCAACCTAAAAGTCTCAAGACCCTGTCTCACAGATCAAGGCCGTCCTGGGGTTTGAGTCAAAGCTGGATTCCCTGGGCCAAATCCTGGATTCTTCAACCTGTGACTTCAGTGGGGATTTGGCCCAAGAGAAGGCAGCAGGTTTTCTCCCTTGGGCAGCTGCCCTGTTGCCTACCCTGTCCTGCCTGCTCCCTGAGGAGTCATGGCCAAAATGAGTTGTGTTAGCATTTGAGCTCGCTTTCCTCTGTGGAGTGTTTTTTTGAGACCATTGAGTCCCTTCAGTGGTCTTCCCCCCCAGCCCCTCGTTGGCTTTGAGATGCCCTCAGGTAGAGGGATGGGAGGAAGGAGGAGGAGCATTGCAGGGTTTCCAGTAGCTTAGGAGATTATTTCACATGCTCCTGCTCTTAAGTGTCATGTGGGGCATGTATTAAGTGTTACTCAGGGGCCAGGCTTCAGCCTTATCCCTCCTCCCTTACCCGGTATCACTGCCTCCTCTCAGAAGGTCTGACTGAGGTCTGCAATTAGAAAGCACAAGTCTTGTTTTATCTTCACTCCTATTTCTGTGACCTTAAAAAAGACCTGTGCTCACGCAGGGCTGAGGGCTGCCGCAGTGCTATGGCTCAGGCTGCCCGCTGGGGCACGGCGCATGCTGTGCAGGGCAAGGGCCACCCCAGCTTAGGTCTCCAAAGCCCTTTGCTCCCTAACATTGCTGCTAAACTCATCTGGCCATGCTTTTGCCACCGTGCGGCTCGCATGGTCCCCGGGGCACTTGCTGTGGGGAAGCTGGGCAGATGCTGCCTCCGCAGTGATGCTGGGGGCGGATGGTGCATGTTCCCACCAGCGCATCCTTGGGACATGCTCTGGCTTAGCTGCTCTCAGGCGCTGGCAGCGTGCTCAGCGGTGCTTTTATTTGTGTGCCAGCAGGCACCTGCATGTACTCACAGATCTGGACGTGACTTGGAGAACAGCGTGTGCTTGTGCATTGAGAGCGAGATGCACTGGGTACCGAACCCAGCCTCGCTTCTTGCACGTGCCTCGCTCCATTCGTATGCAGAACACGCTCCTCTCTCCTTCCGTTCTTGCCTGCAGTGCTTTCCTCCATGAGCAGATGTGCTCTTTCAGCTGTCCTTTACGCGTACCCTGCCCTATCCACTGCCCAGCTAACCACTTTGGGGCTTCCAAGCACTGTTTCTTCCCCTGGCCATTGTTGTGTCCAGGGCTCATGTCTCGGTGGCATTTCAGAACCTTGGTTAATAGAACAGTTTAAATTATTCAAGAGCTGGGAGCGCATTTCTACTTAAAATTTAATTAGAAACCTGCTGTGTGTCATTTTACAATAAAGGATATTGTAATAGCATCCCTAAATTGGGCAGCCTTCTCCTGTCATGCAAAGCCTGTGCATGAGAGATGCACACAACCAATGGTTCTTACATGCTGCATGTGTGACAGATGCCATGTGATACCTTGTGGAACTGTCTGATGACATCTGTTAGGTTATTTTCAATGTATAAATCCATTAAACAGTTTCAAACAGCTGCTGTTTAAGAAAAAAAAGTTTACAGTATAAGTTTTCCTTATGTGAGTTTTCTGTCCGAATAACAGTGTAGCTGGTAGCTCTGTCCCAGGCACAGATTTGAGATCCTATATCAATCAAGGCACAAAACGGAATTGTTATACTACTGGAGAGAGAAAATTCCCTGCTATGGAAGCAGACCTGTGCTGTTTTTTTTCTGTATTTGGTGTAAAGATACTGGGCCTGGAATTGGTGGTCTTGTTGCAGATAGGCCAGATCTGCTTAGATTTCAAAGCTGTATTAGTAATCTCTCTTTTTTTTTATTATTTTTTTTTATTTTATTTTATGACCTTCTAAAGTCTGTTTGGGGAGACTCCTCTGCCTTTGTGTGACTTTGAGGCTGCAAGAGATAAAAAGTATTAACAATCTGCAGCTGCTGCTCTTTTTTTTTTTTTTAAGTGCACTTGAACATCCTTTAAAAATATTTCTGGAAAACATGTGGCATCTAGGGCCACCTGTTAGTCCATTAGAAAGTGAGAACAAACTCCCACTGGCAGAGCACAGCTCAGCCTGGGGCTCTGATTCTCTTGAATAACGTGCTTTTGCTGATTTATGCTACGGAACAGTAAATCTACATTGACATCAGTGAGCGCCAGCCTGTGGAAGGACCCTGAGATTTGTCTTATTCTGTCTGAGTGTGCTCAGGAGTGCACGTTTGCGTGTGTGCAAACCCATGCACAGCTGCTACCCAGTGGAGCTGCATCTGAGAGAGATGGATTAGGCCTGGTGGGGTTGTGGATGCCATATCCTTACGAAAAGAAGCAGCGTGTAACTCGTACTTCAGCCAAGAGGCAAGTCAGTGGAGCTGTGAACCTCTTCTACATCCCGCTGCCTTCAAGCTTCCAGAGAGCCCAGAAGCTTCTCAGTTGTAGTTTGGATTTGGCTGCTTTGTTTCATCTTTGGTATCAAATTGGCTTGAGCCACAGATCAACCCTGAAGATGGTGTGGACCTGCAGGGACTTGCATCTGGCCCTTCTTGTCCTCTTTCTTATCACCTTCCCCATCTTGTTTTGCTTGGAGGCTTCCAATCACCCATGTTTCCTACTGTCACTGATTTCCTGGGCAACAGATGGAACATCTCTTCTAGATTTAGGGGTAAAAGATGGGAGTCATTAGGGCTGGAGGTCCCTTTGAGTCCCTGATTTTTCGTGAAAGCGTTATACGGTGGCTTATCCATCCTGGAGCGCTCCCTGGTTTGCACCTCTCTGTGTTCTTCTTTGGCTGAGTCAGGATGCAGTGCCCCATGTGTTCCCCTTCCTGTGAAGGCTCTAGGTTGAGGTAGCCTAATCATTATTTGCTGGGAGGTACAGGCTCCTGAAAAACGATGAAAGACTTGTGAATGTCTGGTGAATGAAGGCACTTAGTCCCTCTTCTCCCTTGCCCTCTCCTCCCTTGCCCAACAGCTGAGCCTCCAGGCATTGGAGTGCATCATCACATCTTCCAGTGTGAATGGTGGGTGGCACGAAGCTCGCTTCATTACAGCCAGGGTCTGCTCTTTTAGCTCCAAGGTTGTGCTGTTGAAGACCACGGCATGACTGTGCTGGGAGCTATCAAATCTAGTCCTATGGGTTGGTGATTCTCTAGGATGGCATGTGGTTCTTTGGGAGGGCTGGCAATTGTAATCTTTTAATTATTTATACTAATTAGCAGAAGGGATTCCCAGGAAAGCTAGGATGAAGGATAGCAGGACACACAAGTTAGAGGGACTGTATTCAAAGAAAAATAAGTTTTCTGGCCAGTTAATAGGATAAAATATCTTCCATTCTCAACCCTTCTCTGATAGTGAGATTCATTTCCGTTCATGATGAATTACTTGCCTCTGGCCAGAGAGATCCCAGTCTCTCTCAGCCTTACCGAAATCTGCTGCCTCTTCATCCAGACTGACAGCAAATCTGCAGTTCTTAATACCATCTTCAACCCAAGCATTAATGAAATGAAGCACCTGGTAAAGACTGTCTACATAAGAAGCTTAGTGCTGAGCGGCCCCTGCCTGAGCTCAGCTCCCGGGATGCCACTTGTTTATGCCCTGGTTTAGTGTACACTGACACGTTAGGTGATCTATCTTGGGACAAGCCACCTTGACCAAGACGTTGCTGGCAAAGGCTGACCTATGACAAAGAGGTTTTCTTTGTGCTTCGTGTTATTCTGGTGCAGCTATCCCAGACTGACTCTGTGTTAGGGTGAGGGTGGCTTATTCTAGCCTTATTGCAGTTCATAGAGTGAGCAGGAAAGAGGTATGGGGCTATTTGGGAACGGCTGTAGCACTTGGTGCCCAGGCTCCACCTGAAGGAAATTCCAAGCATAATGAGCCCTGACCACTTTACAGTGCTGGGTCTCGCACTGAACTATGATCTCTTTCATGTGTGTGGACCTGTCTTGGAGTTGCAGATAGTAACTTCTCTTAGCTTTTCTGGAAGATTAGGGTATTAACCCCAACTGGCTCAATTCCAACACCAGTAATTGCATTTTGCCTCTTTGAACCCCCCCTGCAGTTTCAATCAGATGGAGTATGCCTTTTTGCAGTAAGCCTCACCGCTCTATAGTGCAAAACGGTGAGCAGATACCACCTCAGACCTGGCTGCATTTTAAGCAGCAAGCAGAGTTCGCTCTGTACTTCCCAAAGTTGGCAGGTGCTTTAGAATGAATGGTGCTATCAGGCTGCGTTGTTGTGGTGGGAGCCCGGGAATGTTCTTGTCTTTATTACAGTGCCTTCTAGTTATCAGTAATTCAATCACTGGTTAACATGATCTTCCAGTTTAATCCAATAAAGACCTTATGGTCAGGTTATGTGTACTAAAAACAATGAGGCTCACCCTTTTTCTGAGCTGTCACAGTTGCTTTAAACAGCTAATAGTGGCAAATACGGGGTAGGGAACCTTGTAGGGCATGAGCCCAGCTCTTCTGAATGAAGGAGAAGCAGAGATGTAATGAATTAAATGTCTGGCTGGGGAATCGTGCTTTGGCACAGTGCCAGGTCTTGGCCCATCTGGTGTCAGGGAAGTTTCGGTATTGATTTCGGAGGAAGCAGGACATGGCCAAAGTGGCAGCTCTTGCAGAGATTTGGAGCTCATATTCACCTCTCCCAGGGAAAATCATCTCCCCAGACGAAGGAAGTGAATCTGTGTGACCCAGACCTAGGTCTGCCAGGAGATGCAAAGGGCAGGACTTGGAGTGCCAGGGGGCTTGTGCAAGATGGTTTCTTTAGAATAATAGTGCCTGAGTTTTTGCAAGAAAGGCTGGAAGGGAAAAGCTAGGGGGTGGAGCTGAAGACAGCTGAATACTGCAATGTGAGTAATATCACCAGTGATGGAAAGCATTAAGGGGTGTAGCTAAGGATGTGGTGGCAAAGAGGTGAGATGGAGGTGTGGAATTTCATATCGGTGAACCAGACTCCCAAGGGGATGGTGTGAGTGAGAAGCTCTGGGAGAGTACATGACGTGGAGCTGCGGCTGCCTGCTACACTCGTCTGGTCCATCCCTGCTAGACGGTCTGGCCAGAGATGCTGGGACAGTTCTGTGGCTACAGCAGGCAGTTCTCCTGAGCTGTCCCACTCTGTGATCAGGCTCCCTGCATTGTGGCTTGGCTGCTCTTGTCTGTGGCTGGAAGGGGTACGTGGCACATGCCACATCTTTGTGTGGCCACAAGTTCCTGTTGTGCCCCAGCTTACTGCTGATCTTGGTGGGAGACTTACAGAGCAGACCCTGGTAGGGAAGGAGCTGATGGTGTGTGCAGTTACTGTCTCCTCCCTTCTCTTTGGCAGTGCTCTGCTTCCTTGCTGAAGTTAGATGAGCTGATAAACAAGCCTGATGAATTTGGCATTGCAGCCAGCTCCATAATACCTGTCTCCTTTAACAGAAGACCGTGCCTCACTTCTGCAGCAGGAGCTCAGGTCACCTGAGGCTGTCTGACCTCTCTGTTCCATGATTGCTTTTTCTCCCCACAAAAGCTGGTGGGGATGGGAGTGGATAGCATTGGCATAGGTAGGTGGGAAGGTCTGTGGATTCACTTCCATGTGCCCAGGGCACGGAAGCCAAGTATAGCAGGTCTGCTGAAGGTAGAGGACAACCAGATGGGCCAGTGGGTTGTAGGGTCGAGAAGACCACTTGCTGAAGGGAAGCTGCTAGCTGAATGTTGGAAGGAGCCACTAAAAATGGGAGATGCCCTTTGAGTTCCTTTGGGGCTGGGTGTAAGGGGAATCAAGGGAAATGCTGAGAAGACTCTTCCCGTGGGGAAGCTCTTCGTTCTGCATTGCACAGATGAGTGGCAGAAACCAACTTATCTGGAAGGAGCCTTGGGAAGAAGATGCTGGGACGAGCTTAGTGGCTGGGAGCACACCAAGGAGATGGACAGGGTGCAAAAGTTCCTTCAAACCATAGAAAAGGGATGTAAATGAAAAGGAAACATGAGTACCTTAAAGAGACCTAGTCTTGAGAAGTGGACAGACACCCTTTGTAGTGAGACAGTAGGAAGTGATTCCAGACAGGAATTAAGTGTCTAGATGGAAAGTCTGGAAGGAAGGATTGACTCACCATCCCTGAACCTCTGAACCTGGGAAGTGGTTGAACCCCTTTGGGAAATGGGTTATATGGAGAGCTCCTTCTTTTAAGGAGCACAAACAAGCACAACTCTGACCAAGTTTCACTGTTCTCTGTGCGAATCTGAATAACAGCCCTTGCAAGATTTGAGGATAGCTGAGGTTATAATCAGTGGGGTCTTATGAACCAGACAGGAGAAGGATGCTCCCAGCTTAGCATGCAGGATAGTGGAGAGACCGGTGGCAAGTGGGGATGCTAACTAAATTAGCAGTGAGTGTGAGGATTCCTGTGTCTGCTTCTGCCTTGTTGATTTGCTGGCCCAGAGAAACAGCTCAGGTTTCAGTCTTTGGCTGCCTTATAAGACAGAAGCCTGCTGGGAGAGAGTGGGATGGGTTCTCCCTGAGCTTCCATCACCCGGGAGAGATGGCAGAGGCGGCAGTCCCTCTGGCATCCTTAGATCTTTTTGGTGGAAAGGCGACAAGGCTGCATCATGCAAGGCTTTCCCCCACAGGAGCTAGCTAATCTGTGACAGAGCACCTTAAGGAAAGGTCGAATGTGTGACTTCAAAGGAAAGCTGACAGGCCGGGAGCATTTCTGTGTCCCATGGGGCAGACCTCATGCTGCTTTTTCTTGGTTTGTTTTTCTGCTGTGCCCATCTGCCAGTTCTTGCTCTCCACCAGGTGGGAAGAAGGGCAGGGAAGAGAGGAGGTGCAGAGGAGTTGAGAATAGCTGAGAGTGTCTTTAGGCAAAGGAGATGGCAGATTGGATCACTGATCCTTGAAAATAACATCTCATCTGGCAGGGCCTTGTTTTAAGGGGCAAACCCCTCACTTTTCACCCACAGCATGTTGGGGCAGGCAGAGTTCCTTTAGGTTAGTGTTTTTGGTGCAAACCTTGAGTATCCCTGCAGCAGGAGGAGCAGCAGAGCCCTGGGAGATGCACTAAATCTTCGCCATCTGTCTGAAGAGGGTCCCGACCTAATGTCCTCAGTCCTGGGGTCTGCGGCTGTTCCTGCCATGAACCACCCTCCATCTAGCAAGACAGTGACTGTGTCTGCAGATACCGGGATGAGTAGCTGTTGGTAAGGGCCTTTGGGAAGACCAGAGCTAGGCAGCAGAGGGGAGATGGTTTTTGTATGTCTGTGCTGCTGATGATTGTTCTTACCAGCCTCCTTGGCCTCCGAGGGCGCATCACCAGGTAGGTTGTTGGGTAGCAGTAATCCTTTAACTCTCAGGGTCTCTGGGTAGAGCCTCAGTCAGGATGGGTGCTCTCTGTTGAAACACAGCAGCTAAGTGGACCTTGATTCTGCATGTGGTGGTCAGTAGATCTCAGCAGCCTGTTTGCAGCCAGAACTGGGAGACAGTCACCACATCACAATCTCAAAGGTCAGCAGCTGGATCACACTCATCTTTGAGCAGTATCTGGAGGGAGCTGCTGACAGCATGGAGTGAGGTGTGGGTTGGGGGGGAGCCACTTGCCAGCTGAACAGGAGCATCTTTGCACCCCCTGCTCAGGGTGGAGGAAGCAGCATAATTCTCTGCTCGGGAGGGATGGGGAGGAACATGCAGGAGCAGCATGGGCAGTCCTGGTTGCCAGGGAATATCCAAGGCAATAGATGTGTTCACTGACATGTCCCTCCCTGCCTGGGAGCTTGCACCCGCTCTGACAGCAGCAAGTGATGGACTGGAGTCAGGGATGCACGGACATTGCTTGTGTGGATCTCTGCTGTAAGGCATCCAGACAGCTGCTACCCACTGTGCTCAGCAGAGCATCTGCTTTGGCAGGCAGGAGAGGAGATGGGGGGCCTTGGGGATTTCAGACAGTCACTTAATAACAATAACCATAGACAGGGCAGGGTGCTCATTTCTGGCTGTGGAGGATCCTCTGTTGGAATATGTGCTGTGCTTGTCTTGAGGAGAAAGAGAGTTAATTGGGATGCAGACTCCTGAAATGGGGCTCCTTGGGTACAGGCAATTTCTCAAGAAAGATGAAGGTTGATTTATGCCTGCCAGTCTTGAGCTTAACGTGTCTGATCTTACAGATACTCTCCTTATACTGGGATCCTGGCTCCTTGCTGGGCTTCCAGAAGAAGCCACTGCCTACTCTAATGTTGTATCTGTGAGGTTCCTCTTTCTCCTTCGGCATCTACATTTGTCTAGCAACATCACATGCATTCATGGCCAGAGCCATGGAACAACCAGGGGCTGAAGTTGGAGGGAGGGGAGTTAGATTTGGCTCCTGTCTCTGGCTTCAGTTTCTCTGCAGCAAAACTGTTCCTTTATGACACAGAACACTCATAATGCAGATGTTTGTGGGATGACTTTTTTGCTGTGAAGTGCTGTACAAATTGAAGTTCAGCATTTCAAAGATGCCCAGGTTGATTCAGGTTTTGGTGGTATTACTTGGGCATGTCAGGGAGTAGGATTTAGTTTGCCCTGTTGTTGTTTCTCTTCCCTAGTATTTCCTATTTAGCTTGTGGCTGACGGCTGCTACCACCCTGTATCTTTCTGAATCCCATGTGAAGTGAATCCCTGTGTCCCAGCTTGATTCCTAACGCTCATAACCTCACCTTGGAGATGCCAGGCATCAAAGCTGTTATTTGCAGGTCTCCTGGCTAGCAGAACTGTGAAAACACCTTCAGGACAGAAAGGAGTGGGGAGAGTGAACATGTGAATTACCCCTAGGGAAAGCGGGTTCGCTGGGATGGGACAGGGAGCTGAGGAGGTACAGGAGATTGCATTGCACTTGTCAGATGGGATTGTTATTTCCAGTGGCAGGGTACCTGCTCTTAGAGGGTCTCTGCCATTTGACCCCATCTGGCTAGACACATACAATGTAGTCTCTCTGCCTTTCAGAGTTCACAGTTACTCAGGATGTGACGTGACATGAAGTCTCTTTGATATCTTTTTAGATTACAGCTTTCCTGCTGCGTCTCAGAAGGCCCTGCTGAAAGGGAACGGGACGCAGGTGAAAGACAACTGGGAAACAGCCACTGTCCAACCACCGGCAGAATTTGTTGAGCCCGACTTGCACACGCCTTTCTCAAGCACCCTGGAGGAAGAGGAGGGGCTGCTCCCTATAGATCACTCAAGAGGAGGAGTGGAGAGCCTACACACCTCAGGGCCAGAGGCTGCATCTTCTGAACCAGTGGGCCAAGAGGACTCCTTCTCTCTTCTGTTTTCCACAGCTTCTGCCAGGCCAGGTGCTGTGACTGAGACAGCCACAGGAGGGCAAGAAGATGACTCTGTTCCTCCAGGCGTAGACCTTGGGAGCAGCATGGGACCAGGTATTCTGCCTGTGTCCTCTATTTTTTCTACTACTACAGCTGTGAGGTCTCCCAGTACTTCAGAAGAACCCTTTGAGGTGACAGCTGGGGACACGTGGGCTGTTGGGGGAGCAGATTTGGAGCTAACTTTGACTACCACAAGAGCAGAGCTTTCAGAGACCACAGTGGAGGCTGGTGGGGAAGAGCATTCAGCCAGAGGGGAGTTCTCGGAGACCACGGTGGGGTGGGAGATGCTGGAGCCCACAGTGCTAACCGAAGTGGAGCAGACCGTGGAAATACCTGCGGGGACGCCCTCTCCTGGAGACAGCTCCCCAGGTATCCAGACTCTTTCTGGCAGTGAGCAGCACCCCACTTCTGTGACTCAGTGGGACAGGTTTGACGAGCCTGCAATGGATCCCATTTGGAATGACACCGAGTCGGTCACTGAGACTGTGGTAGCAGAGAGAAGCTTGTCACCGCAGGCTGGGGATGCCCGCATGGCCATGCTGCCAACGGAGATGCCCTGGGACTCAGCACAGGTAGCACTGGGAGCAGGGAGTGGGTGGGAGGTTGCAGTGGAGATATTTGGGTACTTCTCTCTGGGGGGTAGTGTTTAACCACTTAACCTCACCCACGTCCCTAAGTCTGACTGGTGGAAGTATCTTTTTCTGTTCACCCAGCCAAGACTGAATTTTGGAGGATATTTTTCCACAGCACTTCTTAAGGGTATCTGTCATCCTTAGTGAATGCCCTGCCCCCTCTCATCTTCCCCAGCAAACTGCTGCTCAAAATCCTGCTTCTAATAAACACCTGCCCTCTGGGGCAGGCACAGCAGCGAAAGCTCCTTGTTTCCTGAGCCTGCATTATTGGAAGTGTCAGGACAAAAACGGCCCCAAGGATTTCTGGAAAGGGAGTGAGAAGGAAGTGCTATTTTTTGCTGCTGCCTGCAGGGACCAGATGCAGAGCAGGTGGAGCCGGGTACAGCGGTCTGTGAGGATGTTGGTCTAGGAGGGCCTGTGGGAGAGGAGGTGTGAGGTGAACTGCAGTTCTTGAATCCAGCAAACTGGCAGCTGGTTAAGGAAAGACAGGTAGCAGGAGCTGGCTGGTGAGAAAGTACTAGGGAAAGCTTTTAATTTTGCTTTCTGCCCCACGGTACTCAGGAGCCTGAGCAAGTGACTTAGTCCCTTTGTGTGTCCAGTCCTGCCGGCAAACTGCTGCCCTGTCTCACCAGTTTGTTTAAGGATCACAGAGGCTCCTGATTAGGTTTTGTTTTGTGTTAAGTGCTGATCACATACAGAATAAGGCTGCAAGTGAGAGAGCTTTCCACTGACTACCTGGAGCCTGTCTGGAGGTGGGAGGTAAGCTGGGCTGTGGCAAGCTGGCACAGTAACCTTATCCCTGCCCCGTGTGCTAGCACTGAAATGGAGAATCCTCCTTAGTGCAGAGAGTTAGAGGACAGGTTTTTTTCCTTTTAGAAGTGCTTCTTGGGGGTATGGCACAGCCCCTTGCTCCTGTCCCTTGTGTACCCTGCGCTTTCAGCAGGAGAGCTGCATTCACTACCCGAACCCCGCTGTCTTTGTCTTGTCTTTCCAGGTGATCTGCAAAGACTGGAGCAACCTTGCAGGGAAAAACTACATCATCCTGAATATGTCGGATAACATTGACTGTGTAAGTCAGTCCAAAGAGATTTGATGGTATGGGGGGGGAAATAGTACTTAGAGATGTGGAGGCAGGCACAGCTCTTGCTATGTGCTTTCACTACAAGACATTTTAAAAGCATTAAATCTCAACCCCCCTATAGAGGCTGTGGAGAGAAGGGGAGGAGGACAGAAATATTCCTGTTCCCCAAGTGGGAAAAGAGTGGGTGGAGAGAGAGGATTTTGCTCAAAGTCTAGCACATGTCAGTCCCATATTGGATTTTGACTAACTCCTGGTTGCTAGTCTGTGCCAGTCAGTACCTGGATTGTCGTGAGACATGAGAGCTTTTAATATTGCACCCCTTACTGGTAGGAGACGTGGCAGGATTGAAGTGTGGTTCTCCTTCCCTCTCTTAGTTTTCCTTCCCCTCCTTCCAGGATAGACTAACATTCCTCCGATGGCTCAGAGGAATAGGGACTCCCCATTTGCAGTGTGAATGGTTCAGTGTCAAGCAGCTGTCACTAAATTGTTCTTAAGTGCATCTTCTCCCCACCCTGTTATCTTGTGTGTTATCTGGGTCTGTTAACCAGCCATGCTCTGCTAATCCAATGCCTGTCCATCCATCCCATAAAGCTGCAGTTAATTCATGAGCCCAGGGCCCCTTGTGGATCCCTAGTAAAAGGGCTGGTTCACCTCTGCTGGGCCTTTTATCAGTCACTTTAAAACCAGTTGTGAAAGGCCTGGGGTCAAGGTGCCTTTCATAATTCTAAGAAATGATTACGAGCCTGACAGCCTGAGACAAAAATGTTTCATTGGGGAGCCGTGTTCTGGCCTCACGTGTCTGCGCTCTCACTTACCGTGGCTTGTGTTGTGGGTAGAATCGGCTGGTTTTGTTGCTGCAGGGTGGCTCTGTGGCACTGAGCTATTTCCTCTACTGGTGAGTTGTTGGGGGGGAGGTTGTGTGGTTTTTCTTTGGGTTTTTTGTTGTTTTTTTCTTTAAGGTGAACTTCTTGGGGACAGAGGAAACAGGGGAATTCCCGTACACAATAAAGCATGCTGACTGCTTTAAGGGTAGATGAAAAGTCCATCTCTTTCATCCTGATTTAGGCAAACTGGTTTACTCTTGGAAGGTTTTAAATTATCTCTGCCACAGTTCACAGTTGCAGCTCAGAAAATCAGTCCTTGAAAACCAGAGTCCTGCTGCCCGGTTCCCTCCATGTCCTCGTCGCCATTGCTCTCTCTCCCATCTCTGTAGAGTTTAAATGCTAGTTAATTTTGTAATACGTAGTGGCTTCCTTCCTGTGGTCACCTGCACTTGTTTTGTTTAAACCACTGGAAGGGTGAGAACTGAAAAGCAGATGTCTCGACCAAATTGTCTTTCCTGTTGAATCCTCAGTTCTGCCTTGCTGAAAGAAGACAGTGCCCTGGGATAGGCAGGACTGAGCTGTTTTTCTACTTGATTTCATGTTTCAAAACACATTTCCCAGTGCATGATTTGTGCTGTCCTCCCCCTTATTCAGAGGGACACTTGTCAACATACCTATTTAACATGAACATTGCTTCATTCCCTGCCTCCCATTACAACTTTGCATGGCTGAAGCTGGAATCAAGCTCTTCTGCTTTCCACTAATGTTGATGCAGTTTGTTTCCTACCCATGATAATTTGCTCAGTTTGGGCAACTCAGCTAGCCTCTGCCTGTCCCTTTTGTTTTCTGGTTTGTGTATCCAAGCCCTGTGGTGTTTGGATTTCCAGGGTTGTGAGGGAGAACCTGTATTGCAAGTGCTGTAGTTTAAATTGGTGTGAATGGAGATTTCTCACACGTTTCTTATGTTTTGATGCCCTGATCTGGTGTGGTACCGAGTCCCACGGAAAAGCTGAGGGCCGTGGAGGATGCTTAGCCCCGTCCAGAGGGTTGTACCTTGAGCTTTAATGTTCTTCATAGCGCCAGGCTTTTCTCTGCTGCAGGGATGATGTCTGAATGGCTGGGTTAAGCTGGCGGCCCGTTTATTTTCCTAATGGCCTCTGGGCAAGGTGGTCACTTCAGTCTCTTTCTGGGCATGTCTCCTACTCAATATACCTAGGAATTTTGCCCAAGTGAGGACTGCAGGACCTGACCTGGAGGTGACCTCCACCTTGGCACACATATGTTCAGGCTCCTTCACAGCTCCCTCTTCCTCACCGCAGAGATTTTATCAGTGCTGTGCAACCTCTGCTGTCCCCATCACTAGAAACATCTCACCTCTGCCCTCCTGCCCTTGGGCTCAGCTGCTCCCCCTTCCTTGCATCCCCCAGAACAGAGCCGCAGGCTGGCAGCGGGGCGGTGAGCGGGAGCCGCAGCTGAGCAGCACGGTGCTGCATCCTCACGCTGCTCCTCCTGCCTCCCCGTGCCAAAACCCATAGAGGACGCACTGTCAGGCCCTCGTGATTCAGGCCCCAGTCATCAGTGTCTTTTCCAATTAGGCCATTTTCAGCACAGGCCTGTGCCTGCCCTGAGCGCTTCGAATTGCCATGGCAACAAGAGCTCTCCATTTTATTAATCATCTGTGTGGCCTTCAGGTTGGCATGGCAACCGGAGATAAGAATAGAAACGCAGGAGTGAGACAGCAGCAAAGGAGCCCGCCGAGGGATGGCTGGAGCATGTCAGGCTGAGCAGCACACGCTGACCCAGCGCTGGCTGCGGGGAAGAGCCTGGCTGCTTCCTTCTTGCCTTACACGATAACGTGGCTTCAGGATCCCTCTGTACCCAGGGAGCTGGGCTCGGCACAGTGTGGGGCATCTGACAGCCTCAGGAGCCCAGAGGGAGGGTTGGTGTGTCAGGAGATGTACGTGGGTCCCGCCTGGGGCGCTGGGGATATGTGGGGAGCGCTGCACCAGGTTTAGCATCACTGGCTTTTGGGCACGCCTGGTTCAGGGGTCTCGGCTGTGCAGTCCTGCCAGCCCTGCAGTGCTACAGCTGCCCTGTTCCCACCACGCACTCACCAAGGTCCCTTTCCTGTGGCAGGAGGAGTTTCGGCTGGAGAGGGGTCCCCAGCTGTTGGCACTGGTGGAGGATGCCTTCTCCAGGCAGGCGGACGGACTGCAGGACCGCTGGCTGATCTCTCTGAGCAAACCCAATGAGAACGACAAGCACTTGCTAATGACACTGGCAGGGGAACAGGGTAAGTGCTGGGAGAAGACGGCTTCCTGTGATGGTGGGAGTGTCTTTAAGGGGCTCTCAAATGGAGCTGCTCAGCCATGTCGGAAGGAGCTGTTGCTCTCCAGTCCATTTCAATCCCACCAGTTCCCAGTGTTAACTGGACTTGAGGGATGGAGGGGGACTGAGGACATAAGACCCTTTTTATTCACATCTGCCTTCTGGCTTGTCCGTCACCGCTTGCACGAAGCTCCATCTTCTGTGTTTTGCCTCCTGCTTTGCTCCATCCTTAGGTTGCCTTCACTCAAGCATCCATCAGCTTTATCCCGGTGCTTATATACTATCTACTGTGGGCAGGCCACCGCCATGCCAGGACATGACAGCCTGCTCTTAGTTCACTTCTTAACTCTGAAGTCTTGTCCAAACTGAGCCAGTCCTGATGGTGCCTCCCCTGCATTCCCAAAGAAACAAAAGCTGAGAGTGAAAGAGGGGCTGGGCTGGAACGTTTTACCATCTCTTTAATCCCCTTTTGGTAGGGGGATGCTTTTCCTGTACTGCTTCTGCTGCCTGCTTAGTGGTGGAGGTCTCTAATGTTGACATTATGGCCTATATGGAAAAAACGCAACAGTATCCTAAAATGCCCCACAGTGATATGAAAATAGAGCTAACATTTAAATGGTATTTGCTGTATCAATGCCTTAAATCATTGCATCTCTCCCAAGCCCTTGGGCTGGAGCACGTGCAGTGAAAAGGCTTTCGTGAACATTTGGTCTTCTAAACTAAAACCTTCCTGCCATCATGAGACGGGACATCCCCCTTCCTGGAAAAGAAAACAGGTGTGAACTCCAGGGGCACAGCTGGGCTGGGAGATATCCCTCAGTTTAGAAACCTCAGAAACCAAAGTATTTTCTGCTCTGAATAATCAAGCTTTTGTTCAGTTCCTCTTTTTACTGCTGTGCAAGTGAAGGGAGAAATGGGCTTCAGCCTCAGTCCTCCCTGACTGCTCCTGCTCTGCTGGCTTGGGAGAGCATCCTGGGAGCTGTTAGGGAAGGAGGGTCGCAGGAAGGGGTGGCTCAGTGTGGGCTGGTGGCTCCCTGACTGAAGCCGTCTGCCTGGGAGCGGAGCTGTAACAGCACATCTCCTGCAGCCTCTGCTGTTGGGACAGGCACAGCACCCTGCCAGGGTGTCCTGCAGAGCAAAACAGAGCTAAAGGTTGTGACAGGTAGAGCATGGAGCTCTGTGGGAACAGCTTGAGTGCTGCAGCTCGGGATCAGGTTGTGCTGGATGGGGTGGCTGGATTGGGCAGCACAGGCACCTGCCTCCACGACGTTTTGGATGTTGCTGCTCTCTCCCAGAGCAGAAACAGATCCTGAGAGTTTCTGTGACTGTGGGGAGGGCACCTAGGTGCCTCCAGTGTCAGTTCATGCCTGGATTTTTCCCCCCTCATAAAGAACATTTGGAGGTACCCTTGGTTGTGGTCTTTGTGTTCTTTCAGCCTCCTGACATAAAGTACATTCCCCTGCTTCCATTCTGTTGGGGATTTCACAGTGATGAGTACATCTATCTGAGGTAACCTGAGCTCGGAGCAGCACTGATCTCTCCCTCTCTTTCTTTACAGGCGTCATCCCTACGAAAGATGTTCTCATGGCACTGGGGGATGTTAAGAGGAGCTTAGCCGAGGTAAGAGCCTGTCTGCCTGCATCCATTTGTTAAGACTAGCTATACAATTAAAATAAGCACCTTGAAAACTGGGAGCATATCTCAGTCTAAGCCAGTGCTGAACCCACAGCAGGCAAACAGATGAGTCAGGCACTTGGCAAACTCCCCTTCTCCCCTCTCTGGTAGTTGCCAGGCCATCAAATGTCTGCTCCCATTAAGAGAGTAACTGTGGGTTATTCCCTCCCTGCTTTTCTGGCTTGGTTTTGAAGCTGCTTTTCACACATTCATTTTGCTGGGATACTTGGTCTCATCCCTTCTACACTGTGGTCTGTGGCGATGCGGGTGCTGCAGAGTCCCGTATTCGTCCCTGCTCACCCTACAGCTGATTTACATACATTTGTGGCTCAAGCTTTGCTGAAGGAGGTGGGAGAAATGCCTTTACTAGATGGAACATGTTCACACGCCTTCTTCCTGCAATCCCAGGGTTTGCATTTCACTCCTTTAGACAACTGCCTACACAAGGGCAGGCAAAGGACCAAAGGCGATGGATGCCAGACTCCACTTACCAGCTGCCTCTAGCCCTCACATATTCTCCTCTAACCCTGGGCAGCTTGGACGAGGGTAGAGATGAGGACAAATTAGTTCCATGATCTTTGACTTTGTCCTTTAGGCCTATGGGATATCTAGGCACTGAGGGTCTGATTCTGTTGGGGTTTTTTACACTACTGGAGTAATTCTGCTGACTTCAGCAGCAGAGTTGGGTCACTGTCTTGCTGGCTGTCTGCTCTCAGGTTTTTCCCTGACGTAACAAACTGGTGCAGTTACACAAAGCAAATTAAGTGCTCAGTGCTGTATTGATTGGCTTACACCAGAGAAAGTGCAAAAAGCCAACCTTCTAGAAATTGTGTGACAGAAGTATCAGCAGCTGGAACTGTCCAGAAAGGAGAATTCATGTCCATGCAAGGTTTGACTTCTTTGTGCAACTGTGACCCTATGTTAACGTGCATTCTACCAGAGCAGCGCCTCGCCACCTGCCTCCAGCTCTATCAATAATGAAACACTGCTCATTGTACTGACCTTGCGCTAGCATGAGCTTGGAAGGAGGAGGGAGGATATTCTCTTACACACGTCATACTACCAAATTGATACGTAACCTGCTTGAAATCTGCCCAGTCCCTGGGACTGATGTTGGGCTTTGTTTGCTGACAACCACAGGGGGGCCATTTCTGAGGCAGTTTTTTTGGATCAGGGGCAGCTGTCCGCTTTCAGGACCTCAGAAAGACCACTCTTTGGACCAGAACCTTAATGGAAACCTATTTATTATGGTTTCATTCTCTGTCACACAGTCACCAAAGCCTCAGCCCTCATCAGTGGTCCATAGTTTGTTTTGGGTACTCTTAATCTTGGGCAGTTCCTTCCATGGAAGCCTCCTCGTCTTGCACATAGGTGTGATCCTTGTGCAAGTGATCAAGGTAAGATTGTGCCTACTGTCATTTGCTGACGTGTCAGCTTTCATGGAAGATGGTGTTAAATTTAGTCTTGTGCATTCTAGTCAGACAGTGTACATCCTGACTCCCCAACCCTGGCTTTTAGTTCCTCTACCCACAGTGATGGTCCTGCATTTGGGCCCTGGAAAGTCTGAACAGAATGCCACCTGACTGCAGGCCAGGGGATTTAGTGTACCCCTTCCTTCCTTCCTTCCAGATTGGCATCCAGAATTACTCAACCACGACAAGCTGCCAGTCGCATCCCAACCAGACGCGCAGCGATTATGGGAAACTCTTTGTGGTACTGGTGATCATCGGCTCCATCTGTGCCATCATCATTGTATTGGGGCTCATATACAACTGCTGGCAGAGACGCCTGCCCAAGATGAAGAACATGGTGAGTGAGCACTGGACAGGTGGGGAAGGTGTCTGGACTCTTTCACCTTGGGATGGAGGGGATTGGAAAGTTAAGAGGGAGATTGTTTTCCTCTGTCTACTTACTGGATATAGCTGGATACGCTGCTGGAGCAGCAAGGGAGCCCATTCAGGCATCAGGGAGATGCAAACCTGTCTCTTGCTGTGCTCAGGACAGCTCGTTTCCACTGTGAGGGCTGGGCTAGGAGTAAATTTACCTTTTCCTACCGACCCTGCAAAGTCCCCAGTGACCCCCACAGCCTGGTCTGATTGTGCTTCTCAGCAGCATTAAGACCTGTCCTCCTTTGTCTCCATTTGTGTTCCTGTGGTCCTTTGCAGTCACACGGTGAGGAGCTGCGCTTTGTTGAGAATGGCTGCCATGACAACCCCACTTTGGATGTGGCCAGTGACAGCCAGTCGGAAATGCAGGAGAAGAAGCCAAGCGTGAACGGTGGAAACACCATCAATGGCCCTGACAGCTGGGATGTCCTGATCAATAAGCAGGCGAGCGAGGATGTGGATGTGTTTGAGGAAGACACACATCTTTAGAAAAAGAAGAGAGGGAACTACCCCCGTAAATGCACTTGTCTCTCTCCTGTCTTGACTGATGGACCACAGGATCAGGTGGCTTCTCAGGAACTTCTTAAAGGCTTGGGACAGGTCAAGTCTTTGGGCAAGTTTTCCCAATAGAAGTCCTGAGCCTGCGTCTGAAGCTTGGAGCCAGGAGGATCACTGAACAGAGGGAAGTGGGAGGGGTGGGTGTGTAGGTCTCTGTGTGTGTATTCCTATCAGTAGCACCAATGCTTTCATCACCTTTAAATGCACTTACTGTAGCTCTCTGGTAGTGGCTGAGAGTGGCTGGGCTTGAGAAGCAAGGCTGCCTGCCACCAAGAGTCCAGTTTTGGGGAGTAAATTCACTTTGGGAGTCCAGCTGGAGCTACAGCAGCCAGATCCTGACCTTGAGATCACGTTCAGTCCCTGCAGGTGCAGTAAAATCTGTGCATTCTGGATGGAAGGGAGCCAAGACTCGGTCGATGTTCTGGGCAGAGTTTGCATTCCACGTGCAAAAAGAGGTTTTCTAGTGCTCTAACATTCAGCTGCTAGTTAGATGAGCTGATGTTTATATCTGGGGAAGACATCATGCGGTGATCTCGTTTTCCCCCTCGCACCACAAACAGCCCCACTCCCTTTTTCAGCTCCACAGCTCCAAGCTGAGTTTGCAAAGTTTGAGCACTTTACTCTTGCTTGACTGATTGCAGAGAATTCGGTGCCATGGTGCAGCGTCTTGGCTGGAAATTTGCTTTAGGTTGGAGAGTTGCTCAAAAAGGACATTTACCTGCCTCTTTCACACAGCAGCCTGTGAAATCAGCAGCAAAGTATCCCTTGTCTAAAGTCTCGGTTTTAGACTGGCAGGCCTTCTCCGCTCCTGTTCTATTTTCCCAGGATAATTTGGTTTCAGTTGGTCTTTTTGAGGTAAATGTGAAGACTATGTGAGACTTTATAAACAGGGAGAAAAGTAAAAACTTGGAAACAGGTAAATTTTCTCATCCTTTTGTTTCCTTTTCAGCATCCTGCCCTGAGGGGGGAAGTGGTTAATGTCCCATAGGTGTAAATCAGGGTAACATCTTTAAAATAGCTGCATTTAAGCAAGTGTAAAAGCCAGTTCAGATGAGATGAGAATCAGATCTAAGAGCTCCCCAATGAATGCTTCTCGGGCATGCCTCAGGCAACTTTGAGGCTCCAGCTCCCTGAAGACGTGTGATAAAAGGCACGTGAATATCCATAATTGTTCTCTGAGCCCTGCCTAAACCGAGACTCAGAACTACTGTCAAGCCTGAAATCCCAGAACGTTTGTTTCTTCTGTCATGGAGGGACTGAGGGACTTGCTTTGGTCAGAGGCAACAGCGTTCCTCTCCGTTACGGCGATCTGCATGCTTGCTTACTGCAGGATGCAGCTTTGTATTTGGTCTTTAAGGGAACCTTTGTACAGAAAAACCCCAGATACGCAGCCTGATGCTGAGCTTGTAAATCTATCCCTGTATGTATAGATACTTTTAGCATGTTCATCCCTGATGCGAGTGCCTAAAGTCAAGGTGCAAGAGTCTGTTGTTTCATTTTGCATAGCGCTTTGCATACAAACTGAATCACAGATCACCTTGATGTAGGACCACGTTGATATCAGTCCATTAGGGATTCAAGAAAGCTGATAGCCTTTGGTTTCCTATCCAGATTCCAATTTTCAGTGTTTTTATCCTGCCTCCATACCTTTCCCCATGTTGTGTAGGAGATGGTGACCATCAGCTCCTTTTGTGTCTTGTTGGTAGGGTTGCAGAGATGCTCAGGGGAGTTCCCTCTCCTGCCCCAGCAGTTGATAATGGGGGTCAGTCCATGTACATGGGCAGCCGCACGTGGCCCTTCTCTGACCACCCCTGGCTGATGGCTCCTGCTGAGTTTGATGGGTCTGTGCAGTGAAACTGCACAAGTTCAGTGGCTGTGTTGGTGGCACTTTGGGGCTCATAGGATTAAATGCAAGTTGTTATGATATGGCGAGTAAATTAAAGCATGGAGTTAAAATTTGAGTTTGTGTAGCACTTAGCATAATGGGGCCTGGCATGGCTGTGGCCTTTAGGCAGTTTCACCGTGTAAATGTTTCTAAGTCCACTAATCCTCATTAAATATGTTTTTAATGCCCAGTGGCTGTTAAAAAGATAACGCCACCAATCAGATGTGCATCAGTTTACCCACAAAACACTTCCTTATTGCACTTCATTGCTAGGAGCTGCTTTGCTGCCCCGTGTTCTCTCCACTAATTCAGAGAAACAACGAGGTGCTGATAAAGCAATGCTTCTGGCTGGGCTCAGCACCTCCTGGTCTACTGTGAAGTCTTTAAACTTTAACGAAACCAAGGGGGGCTTTGCGGGTTTATTAATAAGCTAGGAAGTTCTCCTTATTTGGTCTTCTGGCTTCTTATGGCCTGAAGGTTTTCCAGAGACTGTAGAGCTCTCTTCTGCACCCGGAGCATCCAGAGGATCTTGAGAGTTTCTAGGGGTGGCCGTCATGAGGCTGAGAACAATTTTCTGCTGTCTCTGACAGGGTGCACCTGGCTGTATGATCTCAGTTTAGCTCCAGAAATCTACTGGTTAATAGCATTTCACTTTAGTCTGGTGATACTTTTTATACCTTTACCATTTGTTTATTCTCTGTATCATTTTTTTGCACTAGGCTGATTTTGTTAAGTCGATTGCACTGTTGTCCCTCTCCCACCAGCCTTGCAGAGACGGATCATCTCCGGGGTCCTGCGGGCTGGGGAGCGCTGTAGAGAGGCTGGTGACAGCCCACTTACTCCGTTGGGTTTCCAGCTCTGCACAGGGAGGATTTAAAAGAGGAAGAGAAACTTTGTCTTAGCATTTGTAACCGGAAGCTTTTCTATCACCTTAATGTAGTTAAACTTCTTTTTAACAAAAACTGTCAAAGCTGGACTTCTCAGAGCGGTGTGCCAGGCAACAGAGCAGATACAGGAGACAAAGGGATTCCTAGAAAACTGTTCTCCACCTACTCAGACTTCACTGTAGTCCCATCTGCCAAATGTTTGATGGCACTGACACCTGGTGGCTGCTGGGAGCTGGAGACAAAAAAATGGAAAAAAAGGACTTCCCCGCCCTCCCCCCCCCTCCCCCGAGCTTTGGGTATCTGTTTCTTGTGACTTGCCTAGGACAGTCACCTGCTTTAGTCACAGGGGGCTGCTGGACTCGCCTGTGAGCAGAGGGGCTCACACCGGGCACGGAAGGGATGGTTTGTGTGAGGACATCCCCATCTGCAAAGCAACGAGATGGGACGTTCCCTGGAGTCATTCGTCTAGAGGCCCTGTGTAGCGAAACAAGGTCTCAGCTCCATCTTCCCCCTTTCTCCTCCACTTGCCCCCTCTTCTCCCAGGGAGCACAGCCAGAAAGCAGAGGCTCTGGCTTGAAACAGAGGTGGTTCTTCAGAGAGTGCATGAGGGGCTGGTGTGAGGAGCTCTGCACCCCAGGGAAGGCCAGTGATGGCATCGGCTGGATGCACAGCCAAGATCAGAGTGGCTCTCCATCTCTGTGGGACGGTGGCCAAGCTGCAGATTACTCCCAGGTGTTGTCCAGATGTCTAGCACAGCATCTATAATACGGAGTCCAACACGTGCTAGGACTTTGCATCCTGCAGGCTGCCTCGTGCTATGTGGGGTGTAAAGAAACAGTGAGGAGTGACCCGGTAACCGTGCTGTGGAGTATGTAATGCAGGTTGAGAATACAGTTCGAGATACCACCTTAAGGATCCCTCTGGGCAAAGGATGCAGTGTGAAATGGAGGTACGTTATCATATGGATTATTGCAGTATGACCTTGGAGCATCGCGGCAGGATCTCACTGCAGCCACAGCTGTCGGCAGCTCGTCCGTTCCCGTCCACCTTGGCAGCAGCACAGGAGGACCTCTCTCCTTCACAGAGGGTTTGGGGCAGCTCGAACAGTCAGAGACAACGAGCACCTTCATCTGTGCTGGCTCACAAGAGCCTCGTGGGCTCATCTCAGCTGAAAGCCAGGCTCCCGGCTCTTCTTCTCAACGCCCTTGTTCCTGCTGGACCTAAACTGTCTGTGAGCCCTGGCCTCTGCTTGGGACTGCGGCTGGAGAATCGGGACTGCTGCCGGAGAACACTAAGAAACACTCGCGTCTGGCCCTGGAAGTCATGGCGTTGTGGTTTTGTTTTCTTTGCAATAAAACGCACCTCCTGGGTGTCTGAACACTGCCCCGAGTGCAGTCCTTTGCCTGAATTCATGTCTGCTGCCTCTCTCAATGCGGTGATGGCCAGGGACCCTCTGCCGGGATGGGGGGTGTCACCCTCCATCCCGCTGCCTGGAAGAGCCCACCTTAATTCCCCCATGGCAGGCTGCTGTAGAAGCCCTGAGCCGTGCTGGGTGCTCGGGCTGCGGGGTCCCCGTTCCCCCCGTGGGGTGCCAGTTCTGGTCCCGTAGGGTGGCCCCCACCCCATTGCCCTAGCACCAGCCCAGGACCCCTGTCCCCTGCCATGGTGGCTTAGGACAAGCCCCTGCATGCATGCACACCCCTGTGCCATGTGTGTCCCAGAGCGGGTGCCCCCCCGTCCCATCCCACACCTGCTCTAGGGCTGGACCCCACGCAGCTTAGGGCAGGGGGGGAAGCAGAGCCCCGCCATGTGTTCCAGACACCACCGTTCTGGGTCAGGCTTCCCCCACTCTTGCTCCCGAACAGACCCCCCGCTTTCACGGGGCCGCAGCACATCCCCGTCCCACGCGTGTCCCAGACCGCCCTCCCCGCTCCCAAACCGGGCGGCGGTTGCTCCTCCAGCCCGCGAGGGGGCGCTGCGGAGCGCGGCGCCAGGCGGGGCCGGCCCGCGGGGTCGCTCCGCCCCGCCGCCGTGTTTACATCCGCCGGCCGCTTCCGTCCCGCCGTCCCCGCTGTCCCTCCGGTCCTTTCCCCCGGCCCGGCCCGGTCCCTTGCGGCTGCCCTCCGCTCTCCGCGTCAATGCGGCGCCGCCGCCCCGCGGCCTGCCCCGGCCATGGACACCAGCGACCTGTTCACCAGCTGCAAGAAGGGGGACGTGAGCCGCGTGCGGTGAGCGGGGCCGGGCCGCGCCGCCAGGCCCGGGGCGGGGNGGTTCCCGGCATGAACCGCTGCCTTTAACCGCTTTAATCACCCCTGTGGGAGGCAGCCCGGCCTCGCCGTGCCGCGTTACCGTCTTGCGGCCGCCCCGGGGGCCCAGAGGCCCTGCCCGGCCTTCCCCTGGGCGCTGAACCCGCGGGCTCCCGCAGCCCTGGGTCTCTCCAGGGCAGCCGCGGGGCCAGGAGGTACTAGGGGTGCGAAAAGGAGAGTTTGCTCCTTTATAAAGGAAATAAAGGTGCCTTGCTTTTCCCCCAAGGAATTGGGTGTACACTGAGTCTTTGCTAATGCTCTTAGGTTTGGTGTAAGGTTTGCCTGCTTTCTTGAAATTCAGGCATCTATCAGACGGTTATTGCATACTTCGTTGGTGTGAATGCTGTCTGTGGCAGACGTCCTCGCAAAAGTCTCCTCTTCAGCTTCCCTTTCTCTACCACTGGAAACCGTATTCGTGTTGGTAGGAAGCTAGATCTGGAGGAAGTCATAATCATGGAAATATTTAGACACGTTGTGTTGTAGGTTCTCTGTTATAGTTTCTCTGAGAAATACTGGGCTGCTAAATTTCAGGTCAAGTCTCTTTGCTCATATTGAAGCAGTATGGCTTAGCTGCAGTGATTTCAGATCTGGAGTCTGATGGGCTCGTCGTCTGCAGGGTGAATGGATGTTGTAACACAAAGGCCCTGCATTTACAACAGACTCTTCTGCTACATCTCATGGTTTGAGTCTAAGAATGCTCTTCACCTTTGATCCTACTTGATTCTTCCAGCTTCCAACACGTGGATCTTCCCAGATAATCAGAAATAGTTTCTCTGTTTGAAGGTGCTCGCTAACGAAGGACGAATAGGCAGATGTATGAGGTCTGGGGAACATTGTTGTCCATTGTGTATTAGATTAATTTCTTGCAAGCAGTAAATTGCAGCTTTACTGTAGAAGGAGGGGCCCTGCAGGTGGCCTTGCAGAGGTTTAAGATGACCAGCATTGAAGTGATAGTGGAGAGATCCTCAGTTTGGGAATGCTGCCAAAGCAGAGGGGACAAGTTGACCACATGGAGCTGAGCAGAAAGGAGCTGAGTTGCTTGGGATTTTGAATGTGGTCAGAAGCAGCTGAAATTTGACACAGGAAAGGTGGAGCGACTGGAAGGAGGGACTGATGTGGCAGATGGGAAAAACAACTTGAGAATCTTTGTGAAGGCTGGGGGGAACTTCTGCATATGGTTAAGAGAGATGGTTGTTCCAGTAGTTGGGGACAGGCTATAACAAGAGCCAGGCTGTGTAGGAGATTTGTGTGCAAGCAAAGTCTGTCTTCTGGAGGTGCCAAAGAGGGGGCATTGGCAGGATTTCGTATAGCCTAAATGTGCAGAACAAGGAAGTAGCAGGAATTAAGAGCAGTCTGGAGTGACACTGATGTTGATACTTGTGGCAAGAAAAGCCACAAGCAGGATGGGAGTCCAGCCTTGGCCTTTTCAACTTGGCCGCTATTTGTGAGCACACAGGCTGTGATCACTGCTGGAGAAAGTGAAGGTACTGTTGAAGTGCTCAGGCTTCTTTTGTGATTGCTGCTCTGTTAAGGATCAGCAGGAAGTGGGTTTGATTCCCCTCTTTCCCCATGTGCACCACTTCAGATTGAAGAGACCTGTCAAGCTGTGCTGCAGAATGCTGTTCTTTGGGTTGAGGATTTGACTGATGCTCCTTCAGCCACGTCTGACAGCTTCCCAAGTTGAATGAATCTTACCATACCTTTGGAAGTTACTGTATAAACTCAGTTACATCTTTTGAAAGAGGAGAATATGACTGAGTGAGCAGCTGCGTGAAGTTGTAACTTTGCTCTCCCTTTTCTTCCAGATACCTTCTTGAACAGCGAGATGTGGAAATTAATGTCCGTGATAAATGGGACAGTACACCTCTGTGAGTCCTGCAGCCTAGAGCGCTGGCTGGGCAGGAGGGGAGGGCTTTCAGAGCGCTTTGGCACTCTCCGCATCAGCAGCTAGGAGCACTGTTACAAAACATCTCAGGTTCTGCTTTTTGGGACATTTGGCTACATATTTCTGTTTCTCTTTTCTGCGGGTGCTGTGCTAAATATGTCTTTGTCTTCTCATCTGAGCGACGCTTGCTGTAGTAGTGCGCAGAAGGGTGGTTAATTTTGTGACCAAGTTACCTGGATTAAGCAGTCTGTTCTTAGCCTGATTAGGCTTTTTCCGCCTCAAAGTCTATGGCATTCTAGCATGTCTTTTTGGGTGGAGGCTTGGCTTGATGAAATGCAAAGTGACTGTAGGATCACAGTCTGTCTGGCAAAGCTGTGAACATGCAGTAGGCAGTGAGGAATCCCCATGCTGGTGGTAAGGAGGGTGGTGTGAGCTTTTTATCTCCCCACGTACACAAACACCATAACTCTAAACGTCCTCCCCTTCCTCCTTCTTCCCCCAGCTTTATATGCTGAGCATGACATCATATGATATGGGATATCCCTCTGGTCAGTTGGGGTCAGCTGTCCCAGCTGTTTCCCATCCTGACTTCGTGTGTGTCCCCAGCGTACTCACGGGTGGGGTGGTCTGGGCTGAGAAGCAGAAAAGGCCTTGTCTCTATGTAAGCGCTGCTTAGCAAGAGCTAAAACATCCCCGTATTATCAACTCTGTTTTCAGCACAAGCCCCATAGTAGCTACTGCAAAGAAAATTAACTCTATCCCATACAAAATCAGCAAACAATTCCGAAGTGCATTTAGACATCTGCAGTATATTTAGAGTAAGCAATAACTTCCGAAAGTAAAGGTAAGCTAACATTTGCCTGCTGCGATGCAGGTTACAGGATTCTCCTAGTTTGTAGGACAATCTGAGGTCCCTGTGAAAGTGAATCCTGAAAGGCTTAAATTGTAAAAGAGAAAACAAAACTTATGATAAGTAGGACTTTCAGGGGTGGATTTGCTGTACATCCGATGTAGGTGCTGTTCCCTCATTATCATAGTGTGCAGCAGACTGACAACAGAAGGAGCACGGAGTGTTTTTGAGAATTCAGTGGAATTGCTGAGTGCCCATGAAACGAACTCCATGAAAATGAGGATCGATTTGGCAGAGGGTGGTACAACAGAAGATGCTGAACCCAGAGTGGGACCTTGAGATCTCCTTGCAGGACAGCAGTGCCTAGGAGTGCTGGGAACAGATCCTGCTTAGTCTGTTGCTGGGGTCAGACTTCTACACTATTTAGTAGCAATTCTTCACTCTTGTGAGGAATCATCTTCTAAGCTTATCGGGGATGGCTCCGTGCTGAGGTCGGCATGCTGTAGTGTGCCCAGACATTGAATTTTGCTTCCTACCGTATCTCTAATTTTCTTTCTCTTGTTATTGTCAGGTATTATGCTTGCCTCTGTGGACATGAGGAGCTTGTACGTTATCTTCTAGCTAATGGTGAGCAAAAGCGTCCTGGTTCTGGGTACAATATCTTTCTCCATACCGGTCCGTAGGGATTGTATATCCGTCTAGCTATCCCTTGTGGAAACTTCTTCTGTTACAACCAGCCATCTGATCAGCGATCTCAGGCTGCAGTAGGAGCCCTGGACACACTTTTGTGGTCCCCGTTGCAGGCCATTTGCTGCTTGGATTTGCTACAGTGAAGCTTTCTCTGCTGACTCAAGGCAGCATGACTTTCTGAAACCACAGCTGATGTTTTGCAAGGGTGCATTGCTGTTGGGAGTGTGCTGATGTAAGAATTGTACTTCATCTGAAGAACTGTCTGTAAAACTTTCTTGTACTCTTCTGATAGCCTTGCTTTGTAAACAGGACTCAGGTGTAATGCAAGGGCATTTACTAACCTCAACCAAAGCAAGACAAATTCTCCAGGCAAAGTGCCTGCCCATTTAGTTTCCAGCACCCAAATGCCCTTAGGTAATGGCAATGTTTTGTGTTCTGGCAGAGGAATCAGAGTGCAGAGTCAGATCTCAAAAGGTTTTTCTCTTCTACTGCATTCAGAGCATCTTAATCAACCACTTGTGTAATTCTAAAACAGCAAAATGCAAGTGCCTTCCAAATGTCTAGCAGGGTCTAACCTAAAGAAGCATGGACCTGTTAAAAGTCCAGTAAGTGATCGTACTCTCTGTACAGTGAGATTCTTTTTCCCAGAATACTGCTGGAGCCATGCTTATTACGAGGGTCAGTTTAAATGTGTCGTGACTTCTTCACAAAGGGATTTTGCTGTGGGAGAGCAGCTTTAGGTTATACACGTGTAAGGGGAGTTTAGTTTTAGTAAATATGCTCAGTAGCATAGCGGATCACAATGAAACATGTCACCAGCCAAAAGTCATAGTCATTTGGTGACTATTCAGGGACACTTGAGAAAGATTTAACTTTGCCTGCTGGCGTGTACCTGTGATCATTTTGCAGGAGCAAAATGTGAGGCAAACACTTTTGACGGGGAACGTTGTTTGTATGGAGCTTTGAGCGATGCCATCCGACGTCTGCTGAAGGAGTACAAACAGATCACGGCAAAGTGCATGAAGAGAGACTACTATGATGTCTTCCTGCAGCGGTAAGCAGATGAGGCAGCTCCATGTGCAACACATTCTGTCATCCTTCCTTAGCTCTTAACCTGGATAGTCAAGCTCTTTGTTAAGGGCAGATTTGAAAGGCAACTGCTCAGTACCCTGTCTCATTCCTGGCCATATAGAGCTTCCTAAGGGATGTTCCTTTGTACCCTAAGGGGTGACTCGCAGGTATGTATGCATTTAAAATGTGGCCTCCAGTGACTTAATTGCAGACTCCAGAGCCAACGGAAAGCTGGTCTTTCTAATGCAGAAGCATTAGACTGTTATCCTTGACTATCAAACCAAAATCAGATCACTAAAACTGCATCAGCAATTTAGGATAATGTATCAACTGAAATGAAGTTTCAGGCCTAAAGAGCTATAGCCTGCGAGCCGAGGTTTCCAGCAGTGATAATAGGTGTCTCATTTCTGAGAGAGAGCACCTTAAGAAACTGCAAACTGACTTATAGGGACAGTGCTCAGTTCTTTCTTTTTGCTCATGAAAATGTGTTCATTTTAAGATGTTTCTGATAATTGCCTGTCACAGCTTGTAGTCTCAGCCTAGAGCTTGAGGAGAAGCCTGACTTGCTCTAGGAGTAGAAGAATAGCGTCAATCTTTTCTTCTTGCTTTTTTTCTACCCTGGTAGTTCTGATGTTATTACACAGACTTGGTTGGGGTTTTCTTTCTTCCCATTGGACTGACTTAAAAAAATAACAAACAAACCAACAAGGTTTCAGCATCTGTATCTTCAAAATTGGAGAGCAGATATGTCCTAGAAAGATCTGACAATCTTCCCATTATTACAGAGTCCTAATTTCTGATGCTGTGGGGAAAGAGGGGAGGAAGGACACTCATTTATCTGAGTAAAATCAGATTCTACCTTTCAGGGAAGTAGAATTTTGCAGGGTGATTTATCACTCCCCCGGTGAGTCTGTGGCTCAGATGATGCAGGGTTGAGCACACATGAAAACTAAAATGTGCTGGTTTTCTCTTCTCATTCCAAACAGACCCTGCATTAAAATTGAAACAAAGGACAACAGTAGGGGGCAAAAAAAATAACCGACTAACTGCTTCTATTTTGTTTTTTGGGCAAGGCACTAGTAGGAAGGATGTTCTAGTAGCAGGAGATTGAGATCAGCATTCAAGACCCTGCTCTGACATAATCTCCTTGTGTGACCCCCACACCTTTCTGTCCAGAAGTCCTGGTCTCTAGAAGGAGTGTGTTGCCTGACGTCTGCCTGATTTGACCTTTTGGGGATGTTTGTGAGAATATATCTATGCAAGGGGTGACAGGCATACACTGAAACACTGGTGATAATTGCCATAAACTCTAGGAGTAGCGATCTTGTTTTTTGCCTTTTAAAGAACGAGCCCATGGGCATGCAGTCATAAACAAGGCTTCATCTCTGATGTGGTAATTGCCTGCATTTCATGCCTGTAACATCCTTCCTTCTTCTGAGGATGGGTGACATCAAGTCTTCTCCTCTTTGCTGCATGGCCAAAACACGCACACTGACACTGCCTAGAGAGCAGGAAAGTTGCACCTTACTTTGTAGTGGGGTAATTCTTTTTGAAAGTATGTGCTTCTCTAGGGCGTTTTGTCATCTGACAATTTAAAAGCAGGATTAACCTTTATAGAGAGGTGTTTGGGGGGCAACAGGTTCCTCTTTAAAATCTGTTCCCTGTGTTCGGGGGTTTGCCTGAGTCAAGGAGGTTTCACTCTCCAGCCTCTCTCTTGCAGTACCAGAAATTCTTTGAGTTGTTGGAGGGAGTGAGAGATCCCAGTCTAGTATGTGAAGTACCAGCCCCTGTGCTGGCCTTCTAGCTGAGCAGGGAGAGGCTGCAGCGTCCAGAGGTGTTTGTTCATTTAGACCTAATTGTACCATGTTCCCCACTGGCTTTACACCATTCTTTCCTTTCTTGTCCTGCGATGAATTAACCCCTCTCTTTGTTCCTTACAGGTTGCTGGAACAGGGTTACCAAAGTGACATCGTTTTCATTGTTCATGGCAAATCCTTCTGTGCCCACCGTTGCATTCTCAGCGCTCGCAGCGCCTACTTTGCGGAAATGTTTGAGACCAAATGGAAGGGGAAGAACATGATAGTGTTGAAGCATCCACTGGTGAGCAAGGCTGCGCTTCCAGCGCTTTCTTTTCTTTTGCTGTTTCAACTGGGTGAAGGACAACTGAGTAGGAAGGACAGTTTGAGGGTTAACTTCCACAGTGAGTAGCTCCTGGAGCTCCGAATGACCCTAGTCAAGGAGAGGGGCTTGTGGAGGCACTTTATGCAGTAAAATAGCATCTTACTCGGATAACAAAAGGCTGTAGGCTGCATACTTCCCCTTTGTTCCCTCTGTCATGGGCTCAAACATGTCTTAATTAATTGCAGTAGCAGGTAGCTGTTACCATCTGCCAGCTGCGCCACAACTCCTCTGTGGGATGAGTTGAGTCTGTCTAATTCCTAGTGGACAGGTGGTCTGTAGTGAAGACATCACCTCTATAATTGGCACTAATTGAGTCCCTTTTGTTGCCTTTGCAGCAAGAACTAAATAGGCCATAAGTGCATTCCATCCATTAATCACCAATACTCTGGCATATGTTTCTATAGCTTGATTGTGGCTGTGCAAAACCTCTCATGACAAACATACTTCCAGTTTCTCAGCACATTATTTAAGTCTCTCCTTTCTCTTTGTACACGAACACATCTTTCTTTTCAAATTAAGAAGAGTTGGAAATGTTTGTGACCAGTGAAAGACTGGATTTTACAGAGCCTGTATTATAACTGTGTCTTTGGAGCACCTCTGTTAGTCAGGTCCTGTCCCTCTGGGCACATGGATTAGTATCATTTGATACCTTTAAAGAGCCGTGTAAGCCAGGTGGAGCGGCAGCATTAGTTGCACGAGAAGCAAGGAAATTGGGTGCAATGTCTGAGTTGCTATTTAAGTGGGGTTTCTTTGACTTATTCGGGATGATGTTTGTATCCAGGTAAGTTTCAAGCTTGTTATTAAGTTCCTGGGAATTCTAAAGGTAACTTTCTTGTGTTTTATTTTAGATTAATCCAGCAGCCTTTGGCTCTCTTCTGCAGTATCTATACACAGGTAAATGACTTACTGTCTAGTTTATGTATACGTGGCTGATGGGCAGCTGTCTGTGTTTCTGCCGTAGCACTGTTTTTGGTGGCACACGCTTGCAGACAGCCGTGTTTGGGTGCATGAGTCGCCAACACATCCTCTCTGCTGGCAGAAAGGAAGAATGTGAGCAATCCCCAGCTCTTCCAAGTTGTTTGTACCTTTTGCCAGTTGTTGTCTTGCCAATAACTATTCAGTCGATTAAAAAAATAAAAATCAGCTTAGGTTGATTGGTGCGATGGATGTGGAGAATGTATTTTTAACTTCAGGAAAGTAAATTTGTCATCTGAGATAACAATCCCGTAAGGTGGTGAAAAGCCAGGTTCCCATGTAGGACATTTTCAGTCTGGCAGACCTAAGCAGTGTGCGCCAAATGTTTTGACTACTTTCTAATATTTTTTTCTGAACAGAAGTTGATCCTAAGCCTTCTATGAAAATGCCAAATGTTGTATTGTAAGCAAGCTAAGTGCTGAACTCTTTCAGGCCAGGAGGTGGTGCCAGAAAATAACTTCATGTTCAAGGCTCTCCTTCCCCAGTCCAGTGTTTTCAGACGTGTTCGTTGCCACGTTTTCAGTGATGGTAAAAGATTCTGGGATGAGAGCTTCTGGGCCTAAAGTCTTTTCTTGCCCAAAACCAGGTAGCCAATGGTGGCAGTCATGCATGCTGCTTCTTCTGCTGCTATTTTTTCTTTTCTGGTGGAATTAGACATCTTTTGATTAAGCCTGTTCAGTCTTTGGCCTCTTGAATGAAGCTATTAGGTAGGCACTGGGAAGTGGGAATGTAAATTAGATGCCAAACTGAGATTCATCGAAGTGGTGGGGTACCAGGTCTTAGCTTCTTGGACTGAGTTATAACTGGGTGCTGAAAAGTGAGGCCATGTGTCTAATTACTGAATTTCTGTGCCATCAAGTCTTCGGTCCTTAATTTTTGATGTTTTTACACCTAAGTGGTATGGGTTGAAAGAGCTGGCTGCGTTTCTTCTTGGCAGGTCGTCTTGATATCGACGTTGAATATGTAAATGATTGCAAGAGGTTAGCCAAGCAGTGTCGGCTGCAGGACCTCATAGATGATTTGGAGACCAAATGTAAAAAAGTCTATGAATTTGGTAAGCATTTTATTTACTGTTGTCTCTGCTGTGCTTGTGTGCCCTTTCAGGGAGAAGGAAGAAAGTGTGATGGTGAATGTTTCATGGTGCCCTTGGGGCTTCCAGAAAATGATTCTGTTGTGGAATTCCCAGGTTTGCATGATAGTTTTCAGTCATGGGCTCTCTGTAGGGCAGCTGTAGTGGTTTCTGACACATGCTTTTTTATCATTTATATTGAATGTTTTCATTATAGTAGAGCAGCTGTGGCAGCAGGACTTTGCTGTGCTTGCCAGACATTCGGTGGAGCACTGTGGGGTATATTAGGAGGTGCTTTTCAGCAGGGAGCTTGTTTAAATCCCTGGGGAGATAAAATATGTACAATTAAAAGTCCTTTTCTGCATTTATCTGACCCCTAACCAAAGTAAAACGTTTGATAATTGGCTCAAAAAGGATGTAGAGAGAGAACACTTTTTTAAAAGCAGAGAAGTATTTCTGAAAGCATGTATGTATTTATAACACTTGTATGTGCCAAACCTTAAATGACGCAATCCTCTATTTAAGGGCTTTTTGTTATCCAAAGAGCTTGCGTTCTGATCATGACATCAGCTTATTGTATGAAAACCAAAAGTTGGGGTTCATCATTCATCTCCTTAGTTCAAGCTAAGGGACATACGAAGAAGAATCAAAACAGCACAAGTAGGGCAAAGCTGCGTTAGTCATGAAGTAAAAAAATTATCACAAAACCTTCAGGCTGAATACATCTGATTCTCATTTCATGCTCTGAGTTAACGCCTTTACTTGAGTCAAGTTAATTTTGGTTTGAGAAGAGAATCTAGTCTGTAGCTTTTAACTCAAAAGCATCTTCTTCCTTGATCTAAGAGGTAAGGGTATAGCTATTCCGCCTTTCCCTTTTGAATTACGAGTTCTGATTATTCAGCCTCCTGAAGCTGCAGGGCTTAACAGATAGAGACGATATTTCGGGCTCAAGAAACTCCTCATCTGCAAATCACATGGAAGATATTACCATGTGTATGTCTCCTATATATATACATATACAGTTGTTTGCTGGTGGTGGGGTACAAGGTTACCACAATGCAGCTGTGCCCATGTAGACCAGGGTGCAAGTCCTCATGGGAACTGTATCGTAAGTCTTACCTCAGCTGTGTAAACACAAATGTAAACATGCATCTGAAGAGATTACGAATGCATTTCTTGGTTTCTTGCTACGAATAGTGTAAGATAACAGTTTGTGTATTAAGTGGTGGAAAAGGAGAGTGGTGGTGAATACCATGAATAGAAAATAAAAACTACTCAGACAATCAGGTAACAAAATTATTTTGTGGCATCTTTTGATATCAGAGTAATCCAGCGAGATGCTGGAGATCTCTTTTTTCCCTGTTTTTTCCTTTTTATCTTTTTTCTCTCAGGGTCTAGTTGAGACCCTGGAGGCAACCATTCCACCTTAATACATCAAGTTAAAATCTCATATTAGATTGTGTGAGGAAAATAAAGTGTATAGCTTTCTAGCTGTCTGAAGCTATTGCATGTTATGTCATTGGCAATTTAAGGATCATGAAGTCCAGCGGTTAAATGTCACCTGCAAAAAAGCTGACATCTTGGGTTTAAAAGTGGAAAATGGTGAAGTAACGTTTCAGGTTGATTGGGAGTTTCAGATACAAACTCTACTTGGAAATGTAATACAGACTCCTGGATGGCACCGGACAAATCATTTAATTTCTATGTTCTTTGGGAGGGAACAGTTGTTCTTCATTTCTGAGGTCTGACAAAAGAAACAATTAATGGGTGGTGTAAAGCACTGATGGAAGTACTAGGCTTGATTTTATTTATGACAGGTTGGATTCAAGTGAATAGGCAGAACCTGCTGATAGATCTGTTGAATGTTTGTTTCTCAGATCTCATGCAGAAGCCAAGAAAACTTGATTCTCCAGAAAATAATGCATATAAGAATTATAGAAGTTGAAAATTGGGAATGATTTTAGATCACATCATGTCTGGTACTTGACAAAGCATTACTGTTCCCTCTAGTGCATTAGGTATCTCTGCTTGTTCAAAGTGCTTTCTGTGGAATTGACAGCTGATTCGGGTCTTCAGAGCAGGGTCATGTTCTTGCATCTGTATTATAAAGTTGAAATGTGCCTAATAAAACAACGTGAACTCAAGCCTGTGCAGCTCCAGTGGATAATTGCAGTCTCTGCAATCTCATTAGCTAGAATTACGCAGCATTTTAAAAGCACTTAGTATCTTGGCATGCACAAACAGTAGTTTAGGATTTTAGAAAACCCTGGAGAGGATGACCCAGTGCCTTCTGTTGCACCTGAGACAGACTTCATTGTGAATGCTTGCATATTTTCCCCCCCGTGTATATTGTGGCTAGAACGAGAAAAAAAACTGTTGCAGTGTTTGGAAGAGCTCAGACAGGGTTTGTCCAGATTAAGCCATAATCCTTCCTTTGGAAGTGGAGGTACTTGAAAATAAATGTTCTGCTGTTATTTTTACAAGTTTTAGGGCAAAAGGTTGAGAGTAAGGTGTGATGCTTGTGCCTTCTCATAGCAGAGGCACTGGACGTACAGAATCTGTGGTTATAGCTAGTCGTGGCATTGGGAGGAGGATGTATAAGGCAGGTATCTGAGCGTGGCATCGTTTTGGAAAGGTTTGGGAATTTGGTGGGGGTTTTTGTGGCTTTTATTTTTTGTGGTGCATTAGCTCAATTGAAACAAAAGACTACAAATAAGTATTCAGCAGTGGAAACAAAGGCAGCTGATGAATTAGTGTGTGACGTTCAGTGTTATACAGATGTGCTAGGCTGGGAAGGAAGACAAAATCCTCCGTTCTTAACTGTAGTTGGGTTATTCCCTCCAGCTCCTTGCATTGTTTATGCTGCTCTTTTCAGAAAACCCTTCTTTCCTACTTCTTGCAAGAAGGTGATGGTCCCTGCTGCTTGCTTGCAGCCAACAACTTATTCCTGTTCTGTCACTTTGATTTTTAATGTTTCTGTTAGGAGAGAGCTGCTTGTGATACCAAATTCTGTGCTCTTGGATTTGAGAGATGCAGTGTCTGAAATGTCTCATGGTAGATGTGCTTCTGAGACAAATCACTATTCTTTCTTGTCACTATGAAAGTGCATAGATTCTTTGTAGATCCCAAGAGAAGAACTCTTTCTCTTGACTACTGCTTAAAACTTGCTGGGTCCATTAGTGCTTACAGAGCCTGATTGATTTGGCAACTATTATAATAGGCACTACACAAATATAAATGATTCTCTTTGCCCTGAAGAATTTCTAATTGCACACTGAGAAATTTCCTTCTCACACTGGTCTGTAAATGAACAGGGCTCTTTGAGAAAACGCATTCAGTCTTGTTTGTGTTGGTGCCAGGTCTCCTTGTGGCTTATTTACCCTGGAATTCATCTATCTGAAGGTACCGTTTAATGCTAATAGAGCAGCCTGTCTCCTTGCTGGTGTAAGCTCCCTGTGTAGCAGTGACGATACCTGACTGTCTTGTATTGGTAAATTATCCTTCCCTTTCCACTGCCTTTTTGGGATATTCAGCCCATTTGAGGTACAGTGGTGGCATATCTGAAGAGTGCGGCAGTAACGTGGAGGAGGGGGTGGAGAACTTGTTTTGTGGCACATCATGGTCTTGTTTCGCCCACGGCCCAATAGAGTCATCTGATGGAGCTCATGTAATGCTGTGCAAAATGTCAGGAAAAATGAGGTCTCAAGGTGGCGTGATTCACCTGCGAGGGGTTTTAATGCGGTGAATCATGCCTGTCAGAAATTCTTCTGAACGCTTCAGCATGGGGCCGCTTAACTCTTTTGTCCTTGAGAGTTAACTCTGCGTCTCTCTGGCTCTCAGCAGCATCTCGAGCCTTCCTCACCGCAACTTTGCATTTCGCCAGTGGTGCTCCATGTTTCTTCACATGCTTCCCTATATGCCAGGGACTCTTGAGTGTCTTACATGCTCCAGTCCTCACCCTAAAGAACGCTGAGCTGAAAACAAACCTGGGGTAGTGAACTGCAGGAGAGAGGTGGCCAGAAAGAGGAAAGGCTGCGATGGCAGCAGTATCGTAACACAATAGCTGGGAGTACTTTGGGCTGCCGCTTGTTTGAAGTTAAGGGGTTTGGCTTTAATGAGCTCCACAGCAACTTTGGTCAGAGCAAGACCAGAGAAGTATTATCATGTATTTTGCTTCTCCTTTATCAGGCTGTTTAATTGTGTAGGCTGATACGGTAAGACAGGAAGACATGCTAGGTATGAAAAAGGCAAATGAAGTTGCCATCACTGTATGGTTTATTTGATCTCTTTGGTTATGATAGCAATGCTTATTTAACGTTTGCAAAAAACACAGGCACGCCTAGGAGTCCGGGTGTTTTGGGAGTCTTTGTGTTTTGGGGATCTACAGGTACAGAGTAGAGGACAGACTTGGGTGCACAGAACTGTTACCTAAACAAGAATAAATCCCATTGTTCCCTGGAGTGAAGTTAGGATGACATAGCTGAAATGGGACAAGTGGCTGAGCAGAGAGGCATTATTTTAACTAAATACTCCCTGGCATAGGCTTCACGTTAGGTGACACTGTCAGTGGTAGGGGGGGTCAGCTGGGGAAGGCATTGTATGAGTGGCTCCTACAGGGATTGGAGGCAGCCTGATCAAGGGTCCTCAACTATAATTGATGACAAGGGTTGCAGAGAGCAAGTTAGGCTTGAAATATGCCTGTGGCAACTTTGTGTTTACCACAGTTGATATTCCAGCACAAGGAATTAAGTGGAGGTTTGAGGAGAGCCAACAATACATGCATCCCCTTCCAGCCCTGCTCACCAGCTCTACTGGGGGGTGCTGTGTGCATGTTTACATAGAGGAATTGCATGGGTTTTGCAGTAAAAAGCTAAACAGCAATAATACTGATGTTTCCTGGCGTGTCCTTCTTTTCTCTAAATGGGAGAGAATGTTTGTAGAGGAATTGAGGCATCTCTGCTCTTTTGTTTTTTTGCTTCTTCCAGTCTCTTCCAAGCCAGGGACCTGTGTGAAAGTGCTGACGATTGAGCCCACAGGTAACTGCCGGCTGCAGGAAGATCTGGCTCTTCTAGCAGACTGCGCCCTGCCAGCCGAACTGCGGGTAGGGAGCATTTATACTACTTCTGGTCTCTGTTGGGGCTGTGATGTGTGTTCGCGTGTGTTCAGTCGCATTATCTCCATTTGAGTTTAGTGCTTGCTTGTTTCCTGGTGCTCCAAATGCTGAAAGCCTTTTATTGCTTGGAAATGAGGTAAAATTGTGTAATGAGGCTGTCAGTGCTGTTTCTTTTGCTTGGATTTTTCCCCCGGTGGGGATCTTGGTAAACAAAACCCTTGCCATGTGGTTTGTGGGGATTTCCCCATTGACTACAATGGGACAAGAATTGGCCCCCAGCTCTTTTTCCTTCTCTCTGCCATCTTTCTTGAGTATCAGAAATGCTTTATCAGCAGGTGTAGGTAACTGAAGGGACATATAGATGGAAGATGGCTTCCTGGGCTTGCTTGCTAGGAATTGACACCCTGCAGTGGAGAGGTGCTTTCAAACCCTGAAAATATTTCCAGCAGAAACGTGAGTCCCTCTGAAGCGAATTTAGCTTGACTGGCAATAGATTTGCTCTTCATAACTACCTCTTGTTGACCCTAAGAAATAGCCCACGGTCTACAGGTTGACGATCACTGTGTTAAAATACCATCAATATTATTAGTTAGGCTCAGATATGTGAATCTTTGCTCCCTGTTGCAGAAGTACAGGATAAATATTAGTGGTCTTCATTCTCCCCGCATCTGTTGTTTTCTGTAGTATCAGCAGATTCACTTTGCTCTTATGTCTGTCTTT
>VYZM01011903.1:192542-278418 GCA_013398915.1 Dromas ardeola | reverse complement strand
CCAAGCACTGAATTTAATAACATGAACTCATTTTTGGTGGCTGCTGTGCCCACAGGTTGTATGACTGAGTGATGTAGCAAAGTTTATTGTCTTTTTTTCTTTTTGTCCCCTGGCACAGAGCGTGTGTGTGTGCATGAGTGTGTGACTGACCTGCTGGATAAGGTTTCTTACAGGTAATAAGCCAGCGTGTTTTATGCTGGTGTTTGGCAGACATATTTCTCCGAGTACTGAGCACTTTATAGAGGGAGTTTTTCTCCATCGAGTTTCTATCTACCAATGCGGAAATCTTTGCTATGTAACCTGCCTCCCCTAAATGACTCTGTCTTTATTTGTGGCTTTCAATATGCTTTTCTGTATGTTTGCAGGCTTTAAAGGGAGGCAATACTATAAGTAAGGCTCAGATTTACCTCCCCAAAAATTAAAAAAAGGATCATGGGCCTCAAAACAGTGAAATTTACATAAATTTTAAGTTACTTCACAAATAAAAAGAGTACTTTCTGTTTGATTGCTTGTTCCCAGACCTTGATGCCTTCCTGTTGGTTTAAGCTTTTCTTCTCAAAGATTAGAAACACTTCCCTTTTAATTCTTTCATGCAGGATTGGAGCTGGAAGGATAATATGAAACTTGGAATAATAAAATCATCTGACAGCACTGTGAATGCTTCTGTGAGCTGTGGCTTTCTTGCTATGTTCATAGACCAGAACGAAGGCAGTTACAGCAGCATTAGACTTGTTATGGCTGTAAAAGTGAAGAGGGCGCACGCGTGTTCACTGGAGAATTTGTATGTATGCAGGAGTGTGGGTGCTTTGTTTAAGCCTCGTAAATTCTAAAAGGTTCCGGCTTTTCTCTAGATCTTTTTTTTTTCTTTTTTTTGTTAACTTACAAAGACTATATGAACAAAGTTCTTCATCCTATTGCCATTTATATCTCATCCTAATGTTTGCAGATTGTTCAGTTCTGTCAATTAAGGAACTTTGTTCTGGGACAGAGGATTCACGCATCCTCATTCTTACACGGTTTGATGCCGTGCAGGGAATAGTATGCAAGCTATATAAGCTAAAATGTAAGGGACAACTGAATAGTCACGTACAAAGATCTGTGTTCTTGAGAGAAACATACTTTTTTTTCCAGCCAATGCAGAACAAAATAGGTATTCAGCTTCTGGATAAAAGCCAGCATTTCTTGATGGCCCTTCAGGTAGCGATCAGAATTTGGCAAGAGACATTCTGAGCTGCTGCATGTCATGTAATGCCTTATTACATGAAATTGGGATGTATACAACTTTCTGTTTTACTGTAAACAAATAATTTGCATGTAATGTCTTTGGTATTTGAATGATGCAGAAAACTGTATGCATCCCAATTTCATAGTTCAGTAATATGCTATGTAACTAAAACAATAATTAATATTTGATATCCGATCACAGTTCATTATTAGTTTCTAGAGTGAGACCTATCTATTCTTTGTACTCTTGGACACGTTTATAATCTTGGTATCTTGTTTCTCATTCCTATTTATGCTTGAAAGCCTTTTCTCTTTCAGTGTTTGTTTTTAGAGGTGTGGTTGTTGTCTCTATTTTGTTTTAAACTAGTAATGGCCAGAATTTTTCTGACCGCAACAGCTGCTGCTTTGGTTTGTTGCAATAAAATTTAGCAGTGGCAGATTTAAACAAAATACCATCAAAAGCCAGGCAGCTGTCAAAAACCATGTGGCTTTCCACTGTCCACCTGCCTAGCTCTTCATCTCCTGGCTGCCAGGTGATCTCTGAGTTAGAGACTCCAGGGCTTCCAGTATATGAGACTGTAGGCACGGTTTTTCATTACCTTTTAACTGAAATCTTATTTTCTAAACCAAGATGAAATCAGACTTAAAAGGATCAGAGTTTGCCATGAAATAAATACTGTTCTCTCCATCTGTATTGACATTTGGTGTGGCTGCAAAAAAATGTGACCATTTGTCACTTTTGGGGTAAAGCTAAATCTTGCAATGTGTAGAAAGAACAGCTGGAGACGAGTAGATGGGTTCCATCTCGTCTGTCTCCACACCTGTGTAGTGTGGTTGTCCATGGCAGTTATTCCTGTGCTTTGCTTTGTCTGTTTGGCAGAGGCAGATTAACTGAACTATTTACAACATGCTCCCAATTTTTTTTTTTTTTTTTTGTCCAATCCACTTGCATCTGGTTATGGGCTGGTAATCTTCTCTTGGATCACTCACCTCTGTATTTTCTGTTGTAATTTATTTACAATTTTCTTGCTGAGATAATCTGGCCAAGGTACAAATTGCTGCCGCTGATTTGTTTTGTATGTTTTTGCCTCCAGCAACATTACTATTAAGTGCTAATAGCAAATTCGTAGCGTAGCAGCAAAGACTTGGTCGTCCACATGTGATGGCTGGAGGATCCTGTGAATGTTGAAAGCAGTCTTATGCTATCGAGGTTTTGAGAACATCTCTGTATGGTGAATGAGTTACTGGGAATGTGTTTTCACCTTGTAGGCTAGAGTATTTTGTGCTTCCTGGACAACATACTTAACTTTGGCAGCAGTGCTTTGCCTGGGCAGGGCAGTATGCTAAAGAGGTTGCTTGAATTGGGGAGGATGGGAGGAATAAGCCCGTTTTTTGCAGGGAGACCCTGAAAGGGAGGTGAAATTCCTCAAGTGTGACAAGGCAGGAGAGTAGAAGCAGTAGAGGCTTAAAAGGGAAGTAAAAGGGAAAAATCTGCAAATCCACTTCATGCTGAATAGGAGAGACAAAGACATGAACCTGCTTTTGTAGCAGGAATTGGAAATGGCCTTGTAAACCTGAGCATCAGAGCGGGGACTAGGCAAGGCTAGAAGCAGGAAATTGAGCCCACAGGAGTTTGTAATTCGGGAGACAAACTGTGAGACAAATCAAACCCCCATGTCCATTCCAGAGGGATGGATCCCTTTTAAACATTTACCTTTGGACAATGAAAGGGGAGCAAAGAAGGGATGCATGTAGGAGATGTGGAATTTATGTCTCAATTAAAATGCTTGTGCTACAAAGAGTGACATCTTATCAAAGCCTGTGTCTAGGTTTGCTTTACCTGTAATGTGCCTGCAAAGTGCCTTGAAATGTGCCTTGAAAGTCATGTCAGGACTTCTAGGAGAGGACGTGGAAGCTGTGTGGGGAGGGTGGGCATAGCAGCAAGGCAAACAGAGCAGGCAGTTGGATCATGACCACTAGCATTTGTAACGGGGTGCCACAGAGCGTGTGGCTGCAGACCCCAGACCAGTTTTTTTGTTGCCTTGTAACATGAGACACAGATAACATCAAGATAGCAGCCTGGGGAGTCTACAGCTGGGACAATCTGATCTCATCTTCAGGGCTGGAGGTGCCCTTTGTGTTACCGCTGTATGAAAAGCAGGTAATAGATCAGGTGGGGAGCATTCCTTGGATTGCTGCATCTCTTCTGGGAGAAGAATTCCCAGATGGGGAAGGACTCACAGGGGAGAGGTGCTATGGAGAGGCAGCATTACTGTGACAACTGTGCGTGCAATTTGAATGTCACTGGGCTTACTCTCCTGTGAATAGGAACCAGAAGCTGCCAAATGTTGCATTGGACAGACAAAGAGCCTGGCAAATGGGGCCAGATTGCTGTGTTCGGTGGTGGTATGAGCTTTTGCCAGCTTGGTGCCTTGCCACATCCGAGAACCTGTTTTGTGAGAGAAACCCCACCGCATGCGAACGGAGCTTGGCTGAGAGCACCAGCCCAGTGTATTGCGGGTTGTGTCTGTTTGCTTGGGAGGGAGGAGTCATCTGGCTCCTCAGTAAAGCTGAAAGGTAGTTGCGTTCAGTTAGGATGGAGGCAGGCATGTTGAAATGGTGCTTAGGTATTTGTGACTGGGAGATAGATCTTTATGGTCAGCCCAGGGTTTTCCCAGGTGAAAACTCAGGATGTAACTTTCTTGGATGAGAGACAGTGGCAATAAACTCCTTAGCCCAGGCAGCTCAGGGGCATGTGTTTGGAAAGCAAGAACCAGGGGAAACTTTTTTGTTTCCAGAGATTAATTGTCTTGGTTACATGATGTGAACATAAACTTTTTTTTACAATTGAGTTACCTTGTATATAGGATTAGGTAAAAGTGAAAATATTTGGAAGTGTCACTTTAAAATGACATAAGGCCAACAGATTTTTTTTTGTGCGTGCGCGCGCTGTCTTTGTTGGCATGGGGGACTGGGAGGAGGTGTGTTGGTGTTAAAATAATTCACTAGAGTATTAATACTGCAACAACACTATCTTTGGCTGCAAATCAAATGAGAAATTTAAAATGTGCTTTAGAAATGTTGGATTATTCAAGTGAGGCAGTAATTGTAGCCAAAGCACTTCGAACTGGTGTATACATCTATGTAATCTACATGTTACTACATCTACCTGTACATCTACAGGAAGGGCTAGTCCTAAACTCTAGTAAGCTTATGGTACCTACTACGTGAAGTAAACTTCACCTCCACTTTGTTACCTGCCTTGTTAGGTGGCACAAAAAAGTTTTCCAGAGATGTATGGAGGGTCAGGGAGTTTCCATGGATAAGGGAGGCAGCTGTAACTTGTACCAGGAATATCTCTATCAGGAGTGCAAGGACTTCAGTTCCTCACATTGAAATCTGTGTTCAGAGCATCTCTGGTGCTCTGTACTGTGCTGAGGGAACAGATGGATGGTTGCTTCTGGGAAGACCAAGAAGTCCAAACTTGAGTCGATGAACATGTTTAATGCACGAATATTAAAGGTAGGGTTTTCTGGTTTCTCTTTCTAGGTTGGTTTTGGGGAGTTGCCATTTGACAGCACCGACAACTTTAACAGCTGCCCTGACGTGTGTTTCCGGGTGGCAGATTACAACTTTCTGTGTCATAAGGTATGTGCTTGTGCTATACTTCATTCTCCTTCCTTTTTGCCATGAGTCTAGTTTACCTGTCTCCCTGCTCATCCAGTGCTGCATACCCTCTGCAGAAGTAGCATTGCCTCATCAGCTGGAAAACCAAAAGTCTTATTGCAACTGGAAACTATATTTAAAGCATATTAACAGAACAGCAAACCCTGCCTTTCTTGCAGAGGTGAGGAGATAAATTTATGGATTCAGCTCAGCATTCACAGCTGCAAAATCTCCTACTGCTGGCTTGTGAGTTCAGTGTCTGGAGAGGGGAATGTTTGAGCTGCAAGTAAACAGTAAGTTTGCAGTAAGCAGTAAGAATGCGTTTTGAGATCCAACCTCGACTCAAACTCCTGCCCCAATATAATGCTACTTTCCAGTTTCTTAAGCTTACAAATTGTTTTTTTTGGTTCTGAGGGTAGGCGTAGATAGAAATAAGGTATGGAAAAAATTGTTGGAGATGCAGGTTTAAAATACAGGGAGAATCAGTGTTACAGAGTCGGAACTTCGGAAATGCTCTGACAGCTGGTTGGTAGTGCTGTGTGGTTCGGTGCAGTAAGAAAGGTGCTAGTGTTTTGGTTTTTCTTCCCTCTCCAGGCATTTTTCTGTGGTCGCAGTGATTATTTCAAAGCCCTTCTTGAAGACCATTTCAGTGAGAGTGAGGAGCTGCAGACACAGCCCAGCATCCCTGTGGTGACTCTCCACAACATCTCAGAAGACATCTTCATCCGAGTCCTCTACTACATCTACAGTGATGATACAGAGGTGAGGCTAGCCATGGAGCCATTCCTCCTGTGCTGATTAATTCTGGAGGTGTTCACAGCAGTATTTTCTTGCAGCATCTGGAGGTGGGGGTGTGTGTGGTTTCTTAAATCCCACTGCCCTACTCTGCTACATCGCTTCTGTCTCAGGAACCCACGTACTGGGACTTCCTGTTAGCCAGGCAGGGCTCTAGTTTATGTGCATGACATTCGGCAAGAAAATCCCTAGTCTTTCATCCCATAACAAAAATTCAGAAATTAGGTTGCACATTGTATGTTGACGTGATAAATGCAGGGCGTTGCAGATTTCCCTCTTGGGCTCTGTGGAAGGATAAGGTGAGCAGCTGCCAGTAGATGGCAGATTGAACACATTTGGAAATGTGGAAAGGTTGAGACTTTCGGCTTATTTACTCTTGGCATCGTAGCCCGCTTTTCCATTTGTAGCAAGTCATTATTTCCACTGTTATTTATTGTTGGGATGGGAAAAGGTTCCACTGGGAGACCAACGCCTTGCTGTGCTCAGTATTGCGAGCAGTAAGAAAATGGCCCTAACCCACTTAGTTTTCAGCTAGTGGAAGGTGCAGCAAATCTCAGCGTTTAAGCAGCTTCCTGCTTTGGTTTTGTGCAAATGCTTTCAGCAGGTCTAGCTACAAGATGCCAGAACATATTCTGGCATTAGGGCAGTGATCAGAGACGCTGCTGCACCTGCCAGCGTCACTTCTCCCAAGCAGTATTTGTGCTCTGGGTTAGGTGCCACATACAGAGAGTGCACACAGCTGTGACCTTGTTTCTGCTGATCTGTTCACCTCCGGGTAGCAGCAGGGAATGTGCGGTAGGGAGAAATGGCAGCAAGGGCAGGATTGCCATTGGTATGCTGGAGAGCAGATGCTTCACTTGTCTGCACTCTTCCTTCAGCCACGCACTGAAAGGGCAGGCAGAGAGGGAAAGAAGTATGTTGGGGTTGTGAAGACCCTCCTGACCTTGTGACTGCACTGCAACGTGACCCTGTTCCCTTGCGCCTCTCCAGTCTGCTTGCCCTCCAAGCAGCCATCCCTTTCCAAGGGGTGCCTCAGCTGCCCTGCCAGGACTTGGAGCAGGAGGACAGACCAACAATCTGTAGGAGTTGAAAGGGTCTTACTCATATGTTTGTTATGCAGGATGGTACCATCACAGAAACTAGCTTGGATTTCAAACTGAGCAGTCAAGGTATGAGCTTCTGCAGAGAGTTCATCTGTCATGAAAAACTGCTAGGAAAAATGGTCAAGAAAACAGGAATATAGCTCAAGTTCCACACTTATGTGGAGTGTTCTCCCTGCCCTGGGTTTCTTCAGTCAGGTGTCAGCACCCCCAATTCCACTTCTGGTTTTCCATAGGATTTATGTCTCTTTGCCATGTAATAGTGACAATGCTTGCAGTTGGAGGAAAGAGTGTGTGCAGAGGACAGAAAGAGTTCTAGATGGAAAGAGAAGTTGCTGATCAGGGTATTTGTGTGGGCTGAAGTGGGCTTTTGGAGGAACGTTTGCCAGGTTTATCCTTCGTCAAGCATTTGGGAGCTGCTGCCATCAATAGTATTGACTCAAACAGCTCCAACTCGTGAAGTTCTTGGAGCTTATGAAAGGACAAAGCAGCACTTGATTAATAACCCCAAGAGCTTTGTTACACCACTGTGGCACTATAGCATTCATGACATGCCTCTAATACAACTCGCATCCTTCTGCACAGCTGTTGTAGGGTGTTATACAGCTGAGACATTTGCTGTGAGTAGTCTCTCCAAACACTGGTGTGGGCAGCTGTAGGGGAAGAGATAATCAGCCTTTTGCAGTTGTCAGAGTGAGCAACCACATGTGTAGATGCAGACAGCAGTGTTTTTGCTGCTGAGCAGTTATCAGGGCAGTGGACCACACCACATCGGAGTTACCATTCCTCAATCTAGACCAGTGCAGCATGGTCTCTAGATGCAAGTGATCTCGCCTCCTCCACAGCCAGGGTATGCTGCCTCCTGCAGATTTGCTGTTAAAATGGATGTGGGTAACTGCACTCTTTGCACTTCACATTAGCAGGAACAGAACTGTGCAGAGAGAGGCTCTAGTTCCAGGTTAGTGACGCAGATGGCTTACTAAAATAGGATTTGCCCAGCCAGGGAGAAGAGACTGAGTGAAGCTGGAGGTGGTGTCTCCAACATTATCTACAGCATTTTGTATGCTCAGATCACTTGCAAGGAACAAAAGTACCCAAGAGGGAAATGGGAGGGTGGTTCTCTAGCTCAAGAGACTGAAAATGTTAAAGGCCATTCACGACAGTGTAAGTTTGAACATCTGGTGCATGAATTTAGTTCAGTTTGAATGCCTGATAGAGCTCCAGTAGCATTTGATGTGCAGAGTCTGTTCTGTACCTAGTGGGGCCTCACCTATAGTTTATTTGGGGTGCAGTTTTCTGTCCTTGGATGTGTCCCTGTGCCAGGGAGGTTGTGCTGGCTGAGTTCACAGAGCCAGTTTGAGGAGGGAACTTAAGAGAATTTTGCACGTTTTTCACAAAATGCAGGTCCAGCAGTACAAAACGGGAAGAAGAGCCCTAGCTGGGGACAAGGCGCTCTGTTCTGCCATTTGTCCCTTTGAAGGGCTTTCAGTACTTCTGGTACAAGCTACCTCCTTCCACTGCCACATTGAACATTTCCTAGCAGCCAGCTTTCAGCTGCACTTCAGTGTTTCCGCATTGCTTTGTGCTTAGCTAGAGGGGTTAGCTGCAGCGTGGCAAATTTCTTGCTTTGTGCTGAGCAAGCTGCCTCTGCAGCATTTTAAACTGCTCTGTGGTAACTGGGTGGAAGACCTCGCCCTGAAAGACTGAGCTCCTGTCTCTCCATAGTACTGCTAACACTTGTCAGGTAATGGGCCAAACAACACTTCAGGGAATCTCTGCTAAAACACAAGAGACGGCGGCAGTTTGCCAGAGACAAGTGAAGTGGGTAGGACTGGACAGTAATTCTCCTCTTTCCATTGCCAGCTGTCCCCGGAAAATGCCTATGATGTGCTGTGCGTGGCAGACATGTACCTGCTGCCTGGGCTCAAGCGCCTTTGCGGCAGGACCTTGGCTCAGATCCTTGATGAGGACAACATTGTCAGCATCTGGAGGATCGCAAAGCTGTTCCAGCTGACTCGCCTGGAGGACCAGTGCACGGAGTACATGGCAAAGATCATCGAGAAGGTAGCGGAAACACCCCCCACTGCACTTACCACGTGTGCCCGTAAATCTCACTGCACAGTGCGCCATAGGTACAACAGATTTAATGGTTGTACTTTAGTCTGTAATAAATGGTTCCCCACTCTGGTTAAATGTGCTTCCTGACAATGAGCAGCAGTTAAGTAGCAAAGCACATGGTGAGTTAGGACAGAGGACGAGGAGTGGGGCAGTACCTGATGCTGCTGCAGTAAGCCAGATACTGGTGGCTGTCTAGCACATGCCTGTGGACTGTGGGGTGAAGAATGTGCTCCAAAAGTTCTTCAGGTGCCAAGTGCCATGGGCAGGTGACTTTCACTGAGCTTTCAGCCACTGTGCCCAAAGCAACAACGGTGTTGCCTGAATCCACCAGCTGCAGCCTGGAGAACCCCATGGAGTGTGCAGGGGAGCTCTGTGCAGGAAATTTTTTTTGGTGTTTGCTGGAGGGAGTTCTTCCTGGCATAACGCTACAGAAAAGAGTAATCAATGTGATACCTACTCTCCTCCAAGATGACAAATCTAACAGTAGGGATTTCCACAGGGGAAATTTGGCTGCTGAACAGCTAGAAGTAATGAATCTAGCACTGAAGTTTTCTTTATGGGGCTCCATTTAAGTATAATCCTGAGTGATTATAGCTTGACGTTTCAAGACTCACGGAGGAAGCTGCCATATGGAAGGATAGACTAGAATCTATGCGGTGTTCTTAGCCCGAGACAGATCATTATAAATGCCTTGTACAGTTCACATGGGAATGTAATATTTTCACCTGCAGCTTGAAAGGTGTGAAATTCCTTTTGGCATGTGAAAATAGCAAAGGAAATGATTCTGGGGCTGTTACTTTGTTCAGCGTATAGCTTGGGGATGATAGACGCATCAGTATGCACCCAGATTCTGGCTTCTGAAAAGGGAATTTGGTTTGAAAGCTGAATGAATATGCCAAGTAGAAACCGGGCAAGGTAGGGCTTTGCGTTGCCCTTCTCTAGCCTGAGTGGGAGTCCTCGGACCCAGCATTGGCGATGTGCCTTCCTAAGGGTGTTGGCACAAATGGAGCCACCCCAGCTGTTCAGACACCAGCAGCTGCCAGTGGAAATGCACTGACGATGGCAACAGGGAGAGATTTTGGCAGTGTGCGTAGCATAGAGTGGGGCTCAGCAACCTGCTGTGCCCAGGCACAGTTTGGTAGCGCAGACAGACGGAAGCTGCCTCTCGCCCTTCAGCACACCACATGTTCCTGGGGAACTTGATGCAAAATCATTCACGAGTGACCTGATTCCGTCAGGTTGGGCGCAGAACAGAGCAGCTGCCTTGCTGTGATCTGCTGGTCGGCTGTTGGTGGTAGGGCTGTGAGCCGTGGTGGGAATAGAGTAATCTGTGGCTCCTGGTTCTGAACTGGGCACAAGCACCCGCTGTCTTGCCTGTTGCAAGACATTTCCTGAAAGTGTCTGGCAGCATCTCCTGGTTCCTGCTGGGGAGCCTTTCTGGAGGGAATATTGTGTATATTCATGTGCCCCAATACCAAAACTATGGGTTAGTGGATATTACAGTGCACTGCTTGAAATGCAGATTGCTTATGGTTGTGACCATTTATTGTTGGAGTATTACTGCCTCCTTAGGATGAATGGCATCTCCAAGTGGTGTCTGTAGGACACATAGGAAGATTTGGGTCTCCATGTACCCTTAGCATTCCCTTTTCTTCTGTGGGATCCCTCAACAGTGGCTGAGCCCATTATCCCAACCCTATACAACCCTTTACCTGTTGTCTTGTCTTCCTAATGGTTCTCTTGTCCACCCCATCCAGCTGGTGGAGTTGGAGGAGTTTGTGGCTGCTGTGAAGGAGAATGCGGAGGCTGTGGAGGAACGGCAGGAGACCGACTCCATTCCTCTAGTGGATGACATCCGCTTCCACATCACCAGCAACGTGCAGACTTACAGTGCCATCGAGGAAGCCAACCAGAAACTTGAAGCTCTGGAAAACCTCCTGGCCAGTATAGGGCTGGAGTGCTGATGTGTGCAAATCCTGCCTGTCATATGCAGCCTGTGTAGCCCCCACTGGGTTGGCTCGGAGCGCAAGAACATCTGAGTCTCTGAATGTCTCTCTTCCCCTTCTTTGTCCTCCTTCCCATCCACTTTCAGGCATGGTTTCTTTTTAATTTATTTATGTCTGGACATTTGCATGTCTGGTTTGTGTTTGGTTTTATTTTGTTTTCTTGTTTCTCCTTTCAGAAATAGCTCCCAAAGCTCAGCCCAAGTCCGTAGCTGCTCCTTTGTACAATACAATGTGGGTAGGAGACTGCAAGCTGTTGGCAGTGGTGAGGGAGCTATGCTGGGGGACTTGGTACTGCTTGGTGTTAGGACCCATCCTGTTCTGCTGCCCAGCAACACACTTTTGAAACTGGTTCATGCCAGGATATTTGTTGCATTGCCACCAGCAGAGGAAGAAAAGTGGATTAAACTCTCCAAATAAGTATAGTAGAAAGGAAGTGGCCTTTCTTTCACTGTCAGCATTATAAGATTGGCAAAGGTGGTCAGTGCTTCCCTAACAGGGACACAGGAGTACGTGGCTATATGGAAGGCACTGTCTTCACGTGCTATTGTAGTTCTTAGGTGAAAAAAACGAAGTGATTTGCAGGTCTTCCCTAGCTTTTCATTGCTTTGAAGTGCTCAGAATTTAAAAGCTTTGGTCTCTGAACAAACATCTTTGAGAATACAGTAGAGACCAAAGTCCCTCCGTTCTTAGAAAGCAGTAGCTTTCAATGCGTAAAAAAGGGAGAGCATCGCTTTTATTCCTACCAGGGGAAGGAAACACCTTCTTCTTGGAAACAGCACTTTTCCCTTTCTTTTTGTCCATTGTGGTGGAGCAAAACTGGCTTGCTGGTGGGTCAGGGAAGAGGGGTCACCGGAAATCTTTTTTGAAAGGAAAAGGGGCCTTTTGGATCTCTCGCAGGGCAGCTGTCCCACTTGTCGACCTTCTGGCTTTGCTTAGCCTTGAGCCTTGTAGCTTCATTGTTCTCCAGGAAATTCACTGTTTGTACTAATGAGTGTTTTTGAATCTGTGTTCTGCAGTAGGTCTTGTTATCTGGTGTTGTCTCCCTAGGCTTGTAATGAGGGTAATGATGTTCTTTCTCCTTGGCACCAATCAGGGGGCCATGCCCCTGCATAAAGCTTGCCTTGCCAAATAGGCTGCCCTCAGAGCTGTTCATCTCCAGAATGGCACGTTAGGAGAGCCTTGGGTCTCCAAGGCACAGGCCGGGCACACTTTGCTGTGCTGTGAGTTGGGAGGGAGAAGAGGCATTGTGTGAAGCACACGGGGAATCTTGCACAGGCAGTAGGCTGCCATTACTAACCTATATTGTCATTTTGGTCACTTTGTGAGGCAAGAGCTTGAAACAATCCATGTCAGGTGTGCTTCTAGTGTTTGAGGTGGGAATGGGGCATGGATCCCCTGCGGCTTCAGGCTGTTGTTTTGTGTAATGGTAGTGGTGCTTCACATGGATAAGGAAAGGATTTGGAGATCCAGTGTTTAGCAGGGAGTTGCTACAGGTGTGGATGTACTGGGATGATGGGTTTCTCTTTGCTAATCTCACCAGGTAAGAAACTGATGCTCCCACAGCCTGTGAGAACTGCAGCCTTGCTGCCCTGCCCAGAGTATCTGCCCGTTTCTGGCATGCGTTGCAGCCGTTCGCATGTACGTGGGCAGGCTTTGGGCACTGCTTGCACTGGGCAGGCTGGGTTTGGTTGCAGTGAGGAGGGGGCACTGGGGTTTGGCCACTGTCCTTGAGAGTAGCTGGACTTTGGCAAAATCATGTGAGCATTGAGTTGTACTTAACAGAAGCTGGGGACAGAGCTGGTGGGGCAGGAATGGGGTGCATTGACTTACCTGGACCCCAGATGCTTGCGTACTTTGTCATCTGTTTTTAACTGGTTTCTCTTGCAGAACAAGTCTCTTTGAGGCAGGGGATGGTGGCTGCAGGGCTATTCAAGCAGGGAAGGCTTTAATTCTTCTGTTTCAAAATGCTTGAGAGGAAGTGCATGGAGTTCTTGTAGTTTGGTTTCTGCAGCCATATTAGGGTGAGGGAAGAGGATGTGTCCCTGCAGGGGTGTGTTGCGGTATGGAAGCAGGGAGCAGCAGGAGCGTGCTTCTGCTTGGGGTGGTGACGTGGAGAGGAGCTGTGTGTTTGTTGTGCGATTTGTGGAATGTACCTCCATGTCCATCCCTAAGCTTGCTGTGGCTTTGACAGGACCACCAAAGAGCCCAGCACAACTTGAACTGATAAAGGCATCTCAGTGGACTTGAGGAGGGGAAGAGCTATTGAGAAGGCTTTAATATGAAGTCCCATATATTTTGGAGAAAGAAGGGCGAAAGCAGAACTACCTGTTCTCCTGCTCAGTGGAGTGTCAGTCTCATGAAAGCCTGCTACAGAAACAACCGACAGCTTAACCCAGCTGGTTCAGTTGCCGTGCATTTCTCTTCCCTATATGGCTGAAGATGATACTGAACATATAAGCAGGATGTTTAGTTTATCACATCCCCTCTGCTCCTCCTGCATAAATTCCGCATCTGACATCTTAGTAGTCAGCTTTCCACAGCAGTGGTTGTGACAGCCCTGCACAGGGCTTGCACGGAGCCACCAGAGAACAGAACATGGCCTTTGCCTTCTGCTTGTACTGAACGAGATGCAGAAACAGGATTACCCAGGAATGTGCTAATGCTTTTCTCTGCGGATGCCTCAGCTGCTAAAAGCAAAATGGACACTGGTAGTGGGCAAAGCAGGAGGAAGGCAGAGGAGGGGCAGCGGTGCTGGGGAGCGTTTTCCGTATGGCTGCTCTTGCATAATTCCATTCCTGCGTCCTTAAGTGTGGAGCAAGTGAGGCTGCAGTTGTACACGTGGGAGGAAAGGTCAGTGTGGCCTTTTGATCGGCCTCCCCAGCAGTGCAGTTCCGCACGGGCTGCCAGGCAAATGCCTCATCTGTCTGCGTGCACTTAGTGGTCACATCTGTGAGCCCTGTCAGATTGTCCAATTACGCGGGGTCCTTTAACTCCCCCATCCCTTTTGGCAAAATAGGGCTATCAAAAAGCTTGCATAAGCAGATGGTCAGCATGCAGGCAAACTCTCTAATTAAGATGACCCAGGTCAAAACTTAGATTTGAATTCACTTTATTCTTGCTGCAAATAATTTTATCACAAAATAAAAACCTTTTGATTTTTCTTCTGTTGCCAGTGTCCTATTTGTGTTCTGTTGCCTCTCTCCTTTTTATTTACTACTAGCCACTTGTTGAATTAAGAAGATTGTAAAATTTCTCAGAGCAACAATATATTTAAGAAGAAATGTGTAAGCATGTGTGCAGCAATAAAATAGTATATTTCACTATATCTCTTCCTGCTGCGGCCTCTTTTGTTACCAACTGATGACATCAGTGTGGCTTTATTTCTGAAAGGACTCGGTGGGCTCCTTCAGCTTATTTTCCAGGACTGAGGGCTGGCTCTACACCACCTGGCTCCCAAGCAGTGAGGAAAGTGTGACTCTGCTCTCCTCCCTTGGTGACCCCTTCGCACAGTCCTGCCAGAACATGGGTGTAAAGCACTGGTTTGTTTTTACTGGCTCCTTCCTCCCAGGGTTGTTCTGTTTCGTTAGCAGCCCTGTGGCACAGGCTTGGTCAGGGGGGTGGTGCTGGTGGAGGGTGATGCTTGTATTGGGAAGATGCTCTGGGCAGCCCCCAGCAAGTAAGTTGTCCCTCGCTTCTTGTCACCCTGAGCCGCTCTCGTTGCTGATTGTCCATTAAATCCGAGGATGGAGATTTTTCAGCCTCTGTGCTTAACTGTTCTGACTTGTTCAGTGCATCCTCTGAAACATGTTTTCTACAAAACCGCGGGTCTGCTGAAGTGCCTGGGCAGCTCTTCTCCTCTCTGAGGACACGGACACTTACTTTCTCTTCTTCCTTTGTATGTCTGGGTGGGTGCAATAGTTTTGGTGTCAATCACTGAGCTGCCTGTGTGCAGCCCCTGTTGACTTTGGAGTGTGACTGGCATTCAGGGAACGAGGATCCAAGCCCATCCCCGTGGCTCCGTGTAGGAACATGCAATTTTTTTTGGGGGGGAGGGGGGATACTAATAGCATCTGAATGACTAATGCTGTTGAAGGGAGGGACTGGGCTTTGGAAAAGTTCGAGCACTAATCAGGCTTTTGGGACTCGGCAAAGAGTGCTTTCAAGGAGTATCATTGTGTGCTGAGAGCTGGGAGTAAAAGATGAGCCTCTTTAAGAGGCTGGAGCTGTTGATGTTGGTACAGTCATGGTCAAACTGTGGAGATGGCACCTTCCCACGGAACAGCTCGCAGTTGGCGTGCGTTGACAGACTTGTCTGCTCAGGGTGACACTGAGTTTTTCTCTCTCTTGCTGTGGGCAGCCTGGCGAAGCCCATCCCAGCCCGGGGAACTGGATTGTGGCTGTCTGTGCCCAGCTCCCAGGGATGAATGAACCTGGCTGGGGCTGGTGATGGGAAACAAAGGCTTGGCTCCCTTTTCTGCGTGCAGGCGGTGCGTGTGCTGGCCAAGCAGGTTTCTATTTTACCTTCTAAGCTAAAACAGATTTGACATAACAAATTTATTAAGATAAGAGAATCCACACTGGCAAATCATTTGTCAGAGTCTGGGCATGGTTTGAATAAAGGTGCTGGCTCCACCAGGGTTGCTGTCTGCCTTGAAGAAGTGGGGAGGGAGAAGGGCAGAGAACTCTCTTTCTGGGGTTGCAAAGGTTTCTAGGGTTTTAGGTTGGAAATGGGAGGTGGGTGATTGGCAATAACCCAGGCAAGGGCTGCAGAGAGGCCATCTATTAATTAGGGGACAGCAGCCACATGTGGGTGCAGCTATGGACACGCAGACCCTTAAGGCCACAAGCTTCAAGGTAGATGCCATCAGCATCTGGGGAAGGGGACAAGCATGCACATGCTTTTCACTTTTCCTAGTTGTGGTTAACTTTGTAAGCCTGCAAGTTCGGGGCAAGGCTTGAAGGGCATTTCGGGAGACTAAAGAAAGCCTTGGAAGAGGATCAATACCCATGCAAAGAGCTAGTTCTGGTCCCCGAGGGTCTGGCTGCTTGATTCCTAAAATAAGCTCTGAGAAATGAGTGTGAGAGCTTTCCTCTGCCTCCTCCTGTTGCTGTCAGAGCAAGCTTGAGGGGAAAGGGAGCCGGATTGGGAAGTGAGATCTGCTCTCTCTTGACTGCAGTTCTCTGCCAGGGTCTCTGCTTCGCGCCCTGCTCCGTTTGCTGGTCCAGCAGGACACGGGGCTGTTGCTTTGGCAGGGTGTGTTAGGAGAGAGGGAGGTGAAGGGAATGCTGTGGCCTGGCCAGATGCGTCCGTTCATGGGCTCAGGGTGGGGTGGGGTTGGTCTTTTTAAAGAAATCCAAAGTAACCTGATGTAGCTCTGCGATGGAGGAAACTGAGCTGGTCTGTGTTGCACTGGGATGTCATTAAAACCCCGATAGGAAGAAATGCCCCCCTCTTTATTCTTTTATCATATCACTTTTTTTTGCAAGCCAGGGTCATCCCAGTACCATTCGTACAAGGCTGCGACAGTGATGCACCGTGTGAGCGAGGCTGCGCAGAGACCTGCTGTGGAGGGGAGGCAAGTAAATGTGTTACTGCTCCTTGAGATATGCTTTAGGAGATGAAGGCTGATCTTTCATATCAAGGCTAAGATGACATTATATCTCTCCCTTCTGCTCAGAAGGTTTTATTCTAACACATTCTTGGCACGGCACAGCAGAACCACCAATATTTCTATGAATTTTATTAAGCTTGCTTCCATAACGGGAGCCAGCAATCTGCTCTCTAGAACTCCTTCCACCCCCCTCCTCCCTGGATAGAAAACTGAACTTCTATCCAGGAGTTTTAAAACAAGTTTGTTGGCGGCAAGTTCAATCTCTTTCTTTTTCCCAAAGGCTCTCATTGAGAAGCTGAAAATGCTTCAGGCATTTTCAGAAAACGTCCAAAAAAGCTTTTTCTGCTGTGTTGCTTCTCTGGTGTGAGTGCCTTTTGGGCACAGCATCTTTAAAGCCATCCAAGGCGCTGGCTCTGGCCATGCTGCTCCTGGGGTGACAGCTCCTTCCCTTCCCAGGGCTGGGCGAGGTGGTGTTTCCTGATTTTATCTGACCTTTTCCAATCACGCGTGCAATTAAACAGAAGTCTTCCAGGTCTGAAAGCACAGGAGGGGAAAGCACTTCTCCTGCCCTGCCGACTGCAGTGCTCGCAGTGCCGGCTGCCATAACAGGGCAGATCCGTCTTGCATGCAAAGTTCAGCATTTTCTGGGCATCCAGGGCTTGCCAGTCACACAAGTGCCCCCGGGCTAGGTTTTGGGGCAGAGCAGCCGCAGCAAGGGATGTCCACACACTTGGCACAGGAAGAGAGAGCTTGGTGTTAAAAGTGCAGGGGGTGAGCCCTGGAAGCTCAGCGCCAGCGGGGCTTTTGACAGGGATGACACAAGGGCTGCCCTGTCCCTGGGCAGGCGGCCCGTTGTTGTCATTGCAGCACAAAGCTGACCCTGTGGTCCGGCGAGGGGGAAAAACTGATTTATTTTTTTTTCCTCTGTATGGAGAACCAGAGCTGTTTATTTCTAGCATGTGGGTATCTCCTGCTCCAAGTTCACTCTTGTTGGCCTCAGGAGAGCTTTGCTGGTGTTGCCATTGCATGTCTTTTCATCTAAGTGAAGGCACAACTCTGCTACGAAGGCTGCTGACTTTGGGAAGGCTGGAAAGCCCTGCTTTCCCTGGGGCTCTGGCTCACGGCAGGGTTTACCGTGGTCTGGCAGGGGCTTGCTTGCCTTTGGCCATGGACCCTTCCTAAACTGGCGCAGGGAAGGTACCGCTTGTCCTTTGCACCCGAGCTGCTGTTGCTTTGCCTCTGCCCTTCTCATCTCTGCGTGCTTTCTTAGAAGACAAGTGTTTTCCATGCTGGACATCTTGCCCTCCCCTCTGCTTCTCCCCCCCGCAGGCCAAGCAGATTTCTTTGCCAAGTTTCCTCTGTTTAGACATCAGCGCATATCATGCGATCCATCCAAACTCTTAATTGATCTCTTAGGAATTGTTTTAATCTGAATTCCTGGAATGTTTCCAGACTCTGAAGAGCTTCCTCCGGAGGGAAGGGAAATTAATCCCGTGTCCCTCCTTCCCGAGGAGTGGTGGCCACGGGAAGGCTGGTTGTTTGGCTCGCTCCTGTTGGGAGATGTGGGCTCTGCACTGTTTGCTCGTGGACCTGGCTGTTTGGTTTAATAAGGCAGATGTTGGGAGAGCAGCAGGAAGGGGAGCAGTAGCTCCACATCAGCAGCTTCGCCGTCAGATGGAGAAAGAGAGCGTCCCAGGCGGACAAGCTGGGAGAGCATTGCCCTGTTTCTGTGCGCGAAGGGGACTTGTGCTCATACAAGGGGAGAAGAGCAAACGACTGCTCAAAAAACCCCATTTTTGAGGGCCTGGAGTGAGCAGGAGCCGCGGGGGGTCAGGCTGCCGCCACGGTGTGCGGTAGCGGTGGTCTCTGATGGTGCGGTGGCATCTGCGTGGCCCAGTCAGCTCCATCCCCTTTCCCTGCGATGGAGATCTCTGCGAGGCCGGGCAGGGACAGTGGCAGCAGCCAGAGAGGTGCGAGTCCCCGCTCGCCCCCGGCAGCTCTGGAGTGAATTACACCCCCACTTCTCCCTCCTCCTCCTACGGCCTATAAATCCCACACTTAACCATTTGCCAGCAGAAAGTGCAACCGAAGCACTGATGGTTTATATGCTGAGCAGATCTTCAGAATTAAAATTCCCCACCGCTCACCAAAGCTGCAGCGTTTGGCTGTTCTCTGGTGCCTGAGCCTGGCCCGGGTGATGGGCTGTGTGGCGCCCAGGGTCTGACGGAGGCACAGTCCCTGCAGCCATGTGGCTCTGTAGCACTTCTCGCCCCATGCCCCGATGGCAGGGCAGGCTGCCATCCCCGCTGCCTTGTCGGGGCTGCCAGAGAGGACTCTTAGGGCTTTAGGGCTTCACCCACACCCATGGCACTGCTCTGGCTCCTGCTTTACCCTCACCTGATCCCCAACCCCGAGAGAAACCACCAGCTCTGGATAACACCAGACGAAGCACGGGCTGGGGGGAATGAAATAGCCAAAAAGCTTCAGGCTTCCCGCAGACTCGCAGGATCAGACTAGAAGCACGTGCCAAAACCAGAAAGACCACCTATGGCCGTGACAGCTCAACGGGCGCTGGGTGGTGACACCGGGAAAACTGGACACATCACGGCATGCACCCTCTGTCAGCACTCAAATCTGCGAGGAGCTTAATGAGCCACTAAAATACCAGGTAAAAGAGCCAAGGACTTGCCAGTATTAAAGCAGGTCTTGTTACTATTGATGTTTCTTACTGCCACAGTGTGCCCACCGGCTTGGCAAAAAGCCCTGGCGCCGCTCTCCGTGCCGACGGGCACCAAAGTCAACGGGCAGAGCTTCTGACGCGGCAGCTCCTGAGCGGGGTGTGATCCCTCGTACAGCCCGCACACGGCCGCAGAAAGAGAATATTGTTCTCTTGATTCAGCGAGTTGAGGCATGGGGAGGGTGAAACGAGCTGCCCGGGGTTGTGGGTCTGGTCTGGCGCTGCTAATGACTCCAGCTGGAGTTTGGACACGTGGATGTGCCATCCCCTCTGTCCCCTGCCACTGCAGTGGCAGTCGCCACCCGTTTTGGGGTGCAAGTGAGCGGCTGGGGAGCCCTTGCAAACGCAGCAGCTTGTCCTGAGGTCTGTGCGGGGAGGGAGGCAGGAGGAAGGGGACCCTGTGTCTGGGCTGTGCCCCAGCCCCGCTCTCCGGGCAGGAGGGACATTTCCACAGCACGGGACACCGGGACACCACCAGCCCCGTGTTCGGACGGACCAGGGGCTCCGACAGCAGCGGGGCACTGCCCGGGAGCCGAGAGCAGCACAGCCCGCGCCCCAGCCCGCTCTGTAGTCACAGCTGGGGGCAAAAGGTAGGATTTAAACAGCTGGTGCTCCTGGCCAGCGTGCAGATGCTGCCTGTTTGAATTGGGTACGGTTCAGGACCAAGATAATACTTGTCAGGACCAAGATAATACAGCCTTGTAAATGCATGGGAACCAGGTGTCGAAGTAGGCTGAGCTTGCTTGGTGCTCCAGGCTCCTCCACCAGCTCCCGACTGCCGTTTCCTCTGGGGTGGAGAAAGTGCTTGGGCCAGGGGATTTTTTTAATATTTTTTTAAGTTAGCACCTCAGCTACAATTAAAAAAAGAGAAAGCTCTGACTCTGAGGAGAGCAGAGCTGGTTTTCCTTGAGATTACCCAGCCAGCCAGCCCTGTTAGGTCAGAGTCAGATGTAAAGACATCTTAACACCTGCAGTGCCCCGAGCTAATTTTTTATTGTGCTGCTCTGGGCTATAGCAAATAGTGGCATGAGGCTGTGGATTTCTGGGCTCATTGAAAAGCTGACCTTGGAGCGGACAAGGCCTTCGTGAGACATGCCTGTCCCCAGAGCCCCGGTGGGCAGTGGCCAGGAGCAGGTGCTGGCCATTCGGCAGTGCCCGGGGGCTGCAGCCCCCTCCTCCACAGGCTGAACGGTGATTTAATACCTCTCTGCCTTTCCCTTCTTACCCTCTGGAGGGATGGCAGGCACCAATGATGCCCTCAAACACGCTCTGTTCAGAAAACATAACTTTATTATTAGTTGCAATATACATTGTATTCCTTTAAGAATCCTAAACTTGTATATGGTTTTTCCCACTGAAAATACATGTGTATGTATATATGTTTTTATATATGTATATATATATAAATGTATTTTATTGAACCGGAACACAACAGAACAAGAGAGACAAGCTCAGAAATTACTTGGAAAAGTGTGTCCTCAGTGGGGTTGTGCTGGCAGTGTGCTAAGGTGAGTGGTATAAAAAGAACAGGCTAAATAGAAAATGGGATGGGTTATGCAGTGGGGAACGGTCTCTCAGTGCTACAGGTGGTGATATATACAGTAGTTACACGTTGCTATTGCTCAGTCGTGAGAGCCACCTTATTCTCAAAGGCAGACCGGTCTCTGCTGCGGCTCCTCACAGCAACGTTCGTAAGGCCAGCTGTGCTCCCTGCAAATGGTTACCTGCCACTTGAAAATAGAGTTTAATTACATTTCCCCTGGCGGCAGCTCTGCTCGTTACTAATCTGGTCAGCGAAGGAAGAACTCCTCTGGGGCGCGGTGAAACCTAACTGGGTCAATATAAAGTAGCTTACAGGCAGGGGAAGGGATCAGCGGCAGCAGCCAGAGCTGGGATGCTCGGGCTGAGCTACAGCTGGTGCACATCAGCACCTCGGCTGACCGGGGTGGATTTGGTCCTGCTCCGGCTCTCCGCACCCATCTCCCCACCTGCACATGGGCAGCTCCCGCTCCCCAGCCATCGCCTGGAGATGTGCGATGGCAGGCAGCCTGCTGCGCCCTCGGGGCTTTTTTTGGGGTAGGTTTCCTTCTGCTAATTTCCTCAGAAGATAATTCTTCAGAAAACGGGCTGAGGGTGGCAGTAACCCCTGCTGTGCCAGGGCTTGGGGCTTATTTGGCTTTTCTGTTGTTGTTCTTTCAACTTTTTGTTTGTTTACCCGATTTTCAAACACAGCTTCCCCAGGCCACATGCCATTGCTGAGCTTAGCCAGAGAGAGGGACAAGCCTTCCCCACATCAAGGTAATTGGTTTCCTTTTATTTCCACTGAGCTGCAGACGTTTCTTGGGTGAAAGGACACATTTTATCAAAGGCACTGACCACGGACCTTCCTCTGCCTGAAGCTGGGTTGGAGGGAGCAGACGTGCTCTGACCTTCCTGCTGGAGGGTCACTTCCCTCCCCCCGGCAAAGTGCTTGTCAGTTTGGGAAGGGATGTAAAGAATGCGGGCATTGATTTGCTCCTCCTGACTTCCTCGGGAAAAGTGCTTTCAGAAAACCCATCCTTAAATCATCATCTTGCCACTACCCCCGCAACGTCTGTCACCACTGGATCACGCCTACTTGATTCCCCTTCCAGCTGAAGAAGCAGGTGAGGTTTGTCACCGCTGTAGTGTTTCTCTTCTTGCTGTCTTTCCCCAGCAGCATCTGACAAGGAGGGATCTTGCTCGGGGAAACGAAGTCGCAGCAAGCCAGGCTGCTGGAAGATAGAGAGCAGGCGACCTGTGCATCGCCTCCTCCCCAGAGCAAGTGCCACCAGCCGTTTAGCAGGGGTTTGTGGGAACAGCTGATTGCACTGGAATCAGGAAGCAAAAAATAGTGTTGCTGGGAGAACTACAGCTCCCTCCTCTCTTTAGAGGCAAGAAAACATAAGTATGAAAGTGCCTGGATCAACCTGTACAAAAGAGCTTTCCTGACGTGGGCCCGTTATGGCCATTACACGGACATAACCTGCATCCACACATCCTTCATCCATCCACGCTGCTGGGACCGAATGAGAACGAGCCCTGATTCTGACTGTTATTGCACAAAGGTCCCTTTCCTGAATCTTGCCAGAAGTGGCTTCAAGGGGAGGAGAGGTGGGTGACCCCCACCACTGTCGCAGGCGGGATCCAGCCCTGGGGGCAGCGGCACAAGACGTAGCGATGGGTCCCAGAGCTGCCAGGGAAGGCAATAAGGGGGCTGGTTTGTCACAGGGGGAGATGCCCCACTCTCTCATAGTGCAACATTTGCGGGCATTTTCATAAAATCACAGAATCATAGAATGGTTCAGGTTAGAAGGGACCTTAAAGGTCATCTACTTCCAACCCCCCTGCCCTGGGCAGGGACACCTCCCACCAGACCAGGCTGCTCAAAGCCCCATCCAGCCTGGCCTTGAACACCTCCAGCGAACACTTCTTGCAAAATTGGTGAGAGAGGGACAGGTTAAACCCCTCCCTTTGGCCAGTGCCAAGAAGTGTATTCATAATTAGGGCCATCACCCTGGACAAATCGACCCGCGCAGCCACGCTGTGATCACTACGCTGCTTTTGCTGTCTCGATACAATGCCTCTGCTCCATAACCGGGTTTTAAGTTTTTCCTTTAGCCCTGCTGCTACCAGAGACCCAGGAGCTCTCGGATTTGGTTTGTCTGCACCACTGGACCAGGCCACAAGCTCCTCCATGGCAGCTTGTACAGCAGTGCCCCTGGACACCCCCAGTGCAGCAAGGTAGATGTCGGATGGATGACTGCACCCTACACTCTCCCGTCAGCTCCCCATGTTGGCTAAAGGGGTGAGCTCAGCCCCTCTGCTCGGTGCTCTGCCCCAGAGGTGGCTGTGCTCATTAGGAGGAGACTGGGACGAGCTTGGACGGGATCTCTGTTCACGCTGTGGGTCTCCCGCAAAACCAGTGGACCATGAGGACACCCACTGCTAATCCCCACCCACCAGATGCTCTGCGCTTCTCCCTAGCATTATTTTCAGGACATTTTCCAACTGATGAAGGAAAACAACAGATCATGACTGTAAAGTTATGGTGAGAGGACTGGATCCCGGTAGGACAACATTATTCCTTGCCAAGAGGAGGAACAATTAACCCCTTCTTCAGACTCTCCTCCCATCTCTTCCCCAGCTCCCAGCCACCTCTATATACATCATATATTATATTACTATATTCTCTTATAATTTTGACTTTGCTTTTCAGCTTCCGTAACGCAAGCGATTAATTCCAAATGAAAAAAAAAAAAAGAAGGAAGGAAAAAAAAGCAGCCTCTAGGAATATTTACAGAATAGTTAATTTTGCAGAGGAGATGGGGTTTGGCATTGGGAAAAGCATGGTTTTTGAATGTGCTAAGTGGGTTTGATTCCACATTCCTCCTCTCCCCTCTGGGATGCTGCTCTGATGATGAAAATTAAAGAGCTGTTCAACACGCTTTCCCCGAGTGCAAACTCGCAGAGGAGGCGCAGGGCGGTGGGGAGGCTCTTTATGCTCTCCCCTGGCCTGGCCTGCTGATAAAGGCAGTATCCGAAGGGGTCTGACCTTGAAAACCAGCCTTTCACCTTCAGGGAGCTGTCAGCTCCATCCTTAGCCTCTCCTTGTCACCCAGCACCTTCGTTACTGCTCTCCTCTCAAGGACCAGGGCTTTTAAGGTACTGGATGGTGGGGTCAGGGAAGGGATTATATGCACCTGGAATCAAAACCATGAAGTGGAAGATACTGACTTTTTTAACATACCAAAAATTATTGCAGTATAAATACGCCCCTGTCACCCCAGCGAAAGCAGAGAAGGGGAAGTGATGGGGGAAGTTTGGTGGGTGAGGGGCATTTCAGTAAAATCACCCCACCTGGAAAGCTTTGAGGGCTGCTCCCACAGCTATCAATTCTTCCCCAGATTAGGGCAACAGCCATTTACATCAGCACACAACACCTCACCCTGTGCCTCTCCCCCCACCCTCCCTTACGCTGTGCACAATAAAATATCCCAAGAGTCCCTCCACATTAGATCTTTTTCAGAGAGACTGCTATTAAGAAAAGCATCGATTCCCAGAAAACCCCAGTAAAAGCCGCAAAACCAATGGCTCTTAAGTATGGCTGGTTTCCTCAGCTGCTGAGACCTTCTGGCCAATCCATGTTAGTATTTCTGTGAAGACAGAGGTAGAGACCTCAGGCAGCTCTTTGTGGAGGGCATGATAGGCTTCCTCATACACCTGCAACCAGGGAGAGAGAGGAGATTAGCATAGAAAAAAAACCTAATCCGCATGAACAAAACAGCCTTCAATCCCCTCTCGTCAATGCCCACATGTTCAACACGTCCTGCCCACACCTTGTCAGGTTTTTTTCCTAGATGTGGCAGGTTATGAAGTCAAAGAGATGCCATTGGCGGTGCCTGCCCTCCGCGTGCAGGAAGGCATTGGCATTGCAGGTTGACATCTGCGTGTCACCCGAGCACCCTGCTGCCCTTTCGGAAGATAATGCATGTCCCAAGCCCATGCATTTCATGCTGCTTATCCCACTAAGAAGGAGGAAATACTTATCGTGCCCTTGGAGTTTAAAGGACAATGGGGGATGTTCCCATCATGCCTTGTGCAATTTTACTCCTTTTATGCCCTGACTATCCAGTTATTTTTCTGATGACAAAAGCTTTCCCTTGGTCTCCCTGTCTCTCTTTCAGGCTCATTCATGTGCTAACAATTGGTTAATCAGCTGTGGCTCTCTTGAAATGAGCAGATGTGAAGTGGCTTTTGTTGTGCGGTGCTTTGGAAAGGTCCCTCTGCACCTTTACGTGCTGGGGCATGAGGTAAGGTTGGTGCTCACACAGTTGGTGTGGTTCGGAAGAGCTTTTGGGGTCAGCATGTTACCTGCTTATGAGCCTCGCTCTACTTCTATGCCACGTTGCTTCATGTCCAAGAGACCCGCTAGGTACATAGCCACCCCTGGGTCAGGTCTTGCCCGAAGCCCAGCTGTAGCTGGTGAAAGGCCACCACAATGTGCCTCAGGAGGGCCACCTCCTTGTGAAAGGGGCTGTAACCTGCTCTGTCTCGCCAATGCATCAGCCCTGCTTTGCCTCCAGCCCTCCAGAGCTCAGCAGGCTCCCTACCCCTCACAGTCTCTCATGCTCAAGCCAACGCTGACAGGGTAACACCCCAAAAATCAAGAAAGCAAGATGACCTTGAGCGTTTTGTCCTGACTCTGCACTGTGTCCATCAGTAAATAGGACCCTTTGATATCGCAGAGCTTGTCGGAAGAGCCGTGTAGCACCAGGATGGGCAAAGTCAGCTTGGGCAGAGCTCGCTCAATTCTGGCAATGGCATTCATCAGCTGGATGACGAAGGAGACCTTCATGCCACCGTGGTAGACCAGGGGATCAGATGTGTAAGACTCCATCTGGCAGAGAGAAAGAGATAATTTAAGGTTAGCAATATTTCATGCAGAAAAGACAAAGCAGGTCAGGAGGAGTCTCTGGCGGCGAGGAGTCTCTTCCCTTGGCTTGCATGGTCATTTCCTACTCTGTCAGGACATTCTGCCATCAGAGTCAAGGCCCAGGCCTCTACTGTGGCCACCCAGAACAGCTCACACAACCTGGCTTGCTCCCTGCTGTGTGTTTCTCTCTTATGTCACTAGAAAATATTCAAGCCAAAGCTCCTTCTGCAGTAAACAATCAGTGCTGGACAAGGAGGTGCTCCTGAGGGAGCACCTGCCTGCATTTTTCTGCTCTGCCATGTCCTTCTGTCAGTCAAAGTTGTCATCTCTTCTGCAGAGGGTTCTTCAGACTGCGTTACTTGAAAGCTGATGTTCTCCAGGTCCTTATCCTCTCTGCTGAGGGCTCAGATGTTCTCTTTCACCTTCCCTTTCTGGGGATGAAGACCATGACCTACACCTACAGACAACTGACGCACCTGACTGCAAAGCACTCTTGCGCTGAGGGGTCCTCTCCAGCTGCAAAGTGTGCACAGACAAGGCAGCAAATGCCGGTATTAGGTGGCAGGAAAAAAAAAAGTCAACAACTTGCTCAGCCAGACTGTGAGAGGATAAAAATGTACAAGAACTGGTGCAGAAAGTTGCTAGGAACGAGTAGTTACCGCAGCAGGCAAATCTACAGTAAATATTTGTATACTGTACATGGAGACGGCCCACACAGCCACTGCCATCTCAATATTTGCCAGAATGCTTTGATTATGGGTTGGTCTCTGGCACAGCCTCCAGTTTCTCCCAAGCCTGGCAGATGTTTATAGAAATGATGGTTATTTATAGGTTAGCCAACAACAGTCTCCTCCTCTCCTCGCAGGCGGTGGGGTCTGTTCAAATTCTCCCTCGCTTCGCAGAAACTTGAGGACCTCTTGCTGCTGCACGTGCCTGCCCTGAGGGGACCACAGGCGGGAGGTGACCCACAAGACCACCCCAGGGACATGTAGCTGTGCAGAGACGTAGGCATGGGCATGCGCTGTAGCCAGAGAGTGTGGCCTGCCTGGTGCCCACCAAGAAGCCAGAAAGAGTTTGGGATGGATTGTGTGTTCATCTCCCCATATGACAAGGTTATCAGAGTGGCAGAAGGACACTACGTGGTGGGGCTTTACTAGCTGGGGGGATTAATTTGCCAGAGGGCGTAAAGCCAGTTTCCCTCCTCATTGTCTCAAACGTGTTGGGGCACAAAGCACGGGAAACGGAGCTGGCAGCACACAAGTCTTTCCCCATCACCTTCTCGCTTCCAGTCTCCACCATCTCCTGCTGCTTGAACCCCTGGTTCCTATCCCCGAGTGCAGTAAGGGGAAGGAGCGGGTGGGCATTTGGGACGATTAGGGGCTGGGACCCTTCAGTCCCAGCCCACAGCGCTGACAGTGGCCAAGGGGGTGAGAGCTGTGGAGCCACTCTAACTTGTGCTGGAGTTGGACGAAAGAAATTTGAGTTGTAGTACTCATTTAGAGACCCTTGGATTCAGCAAATGTTTCCAGTATTTGGTCAAGGCCATTGCTGTGTTTTGGCCTCTGTGCAAGACCATGGCTACTCTGAAGTGAGGCGTAGTTTTTGGCGGGAAGACAAACACAGCGGTCCCTCACCACAGGGTCTTACCTCCAGTATCTCCCTTCCAAAGAGGCAAGTGCTCGTGCACGCTGAGGGCTTAGAAAACTCTGTTTGTAAGAGGCCACTGCAAAGATGAGATTGCGGTTTAGGTAAAACTCTTAAGACATGCTGAGGATCCTCCACTCCTGCTTAATGCATGTGGTCCTCCTGGCCCTGCATGGACTCTCCTAGTGCCCGACCAGCCTGTTGGTGCAGAAACCTCCACCGCATCCTGCATCGCCTACACTGCTCAGCCTGCCTGCCGTGCCTTCCTTGCTCTACAAAGTGCCTCAAAAGAGCAAGAAGCTGCCTGTGTTTAGAAAGAAGCATCATCTCATGAACGTGCTCATGGAAAAACTTCAGCTTTGATTTCCAAATCACCAACCACCTCTAATTTTGCTAGCTCTCCCATTGACAGCTGGGTGTACCCTGATATTTCAGCCAAATGTGTTGACTTTTCATCAGCATTTTCAGCAAAACCACCGTGTTGCACTGGCTACTTAGCAACTGGCTCCAGCCTAATCTGGGAGTTACTTGTCTGTATCTATGTCATAGTGCTGTGTTAAAGCAATGCAGCTTTGAGATGGGTTTCTTTTTATTTTTTAGGATTTTTTTTTTATTGAAGGCAACAAATGAGGGATTTTGCAGGGGGCGAATCAGGAGGGGTGGGCGGATAGATTGACAGAAGTTCCTTTCCCATGGAGTAAAACAATGATGTTGATGAATTCATGTGAGCTGGCCCCCTCCTCAGCCCCGTAAATGCTAAGAGAATGACCTAATGGGTTTCTTTCTTTCTCTTGTTCTTTTCTGAAAGAACAGGGATGTTTTAGCTACTGAGCAGCCAACAAATATTTTTGTGTAGATGATGGGAGGGGAAAAAATAATAACCCAATCTTAACCCAGATCAATCAGGACTGCGGGGGGAGGATCCTGTTCCCAGTCAATGAACAGGAATCCTTGTCAGAGTTAATGTTCAGCGCATGGGGCGAGGGCAAAGCAGCAGCTTGCTGGGGAAAGAGGGAAAGATAGGGAATGGGCTTTATATTCTGCAAGCTATGAACTGCAAACCTTTCAATCCCAGAGCTCCCGTTGGCACAGCAAGCTCTGGGACGGCGGGGGCAAGCAAGTGAGGGCGTCCCCAGGAGAACCTGCCACTGCTTCCAGCCACGGTCCAGCAAAGGCTCTGTAGAGTCCGTCACAACAGCTCTTTTCTTCTCTCTGTGTAACTCTTAAGACAGAAGCAACCATCAGGGCTCCTGCTGCATTACATCCCCCTGCTTAGAGGCCTGTATATTCCCTTTGCATTTTGCAGAGCAATAAATTCATTACAAGGTAATTACAGCCTCATCCTATGTGGACTCTGCAGGCCCAAGACTAAAGCCAGGGGGACTATTCCACTGAATTCAACGGCAGCTAACAAAGATTAATGGGGTAGAGGGGTGCCCGCCCCTGTGATGTTATTCCTCCTTGGAATAACAGGACTGGGTTTTTAAGGCTGCTCCTTGCTCTCTTTTGTGTCTCTTGCATCTGATGCAGCAAGCAGATCAAACAAACATCTCCATGCCACCCTGTGTTTCAGTCCCTACACCCCGAGGACTGCCTGCTGGGAACACAAACTCATCAGGAATTTCTTGGATGATGTCCCAAAAATATTTCTAGAGAATAGAAAGTTGGTCTGGCAGGAGAATATGTTTAACATATAAATAATGGATGTTTCCAGCACACTGTGTGCTTTGAAGCTGCGCGTCTTGAGTCCAAAAGGAGGGTGGAGTGTGCGTTAGGGGCAGTCAGAGGACCGCGATGCTGCGTTGTCTTCAGTGAGCCCCTGGGGCCTCAAATCCTGGTGTTTAAGATGGTCGGGAAAGCGCTTTACATTGCAATCCACAGCTGCTATGTCAGCTGTGTGTTCCCTTGCAGGTGCGCAGGCAGCACCAGCAAGCAGGGGCTTCTTGTCTCATTTTGACAACTACTCCATTATAAGCAGACTCTAATGAAGCAGACCTACATTTTTATCCACTGCAAAAGGCTTTCCCTTGCCCCACGGAAAAGGAAAGGGCAGAGGAAAAACAACGCTCAACACTCTTGAGACTTGGAGCATCACAGAGCAGAGGGAGCAGCAGCAAATATCTGTGTGGAAAGAGTACAGAACAGCATTTATTATAAACTATGTCCAGTGGTTGCTGCGGTGATTCCTAACATCACCCCAAACGCCGACATGGAAATGCTTCGTCAATATTGTGCACCAAATTAAGGGAGCTCGCTGACACTTTTCTCAATGCATTATTAGTTGGGACGTCCCCACATCGTCACTTTTCTCCTGTAAAGCAATTTAGTGCAGCACCAGCATTTTCCAGCAGAGGGTCCAACTGCTGGAGGTGTATTTAGAACTGCTACCCTGAAAGACCAGCTGAGGGACAGAGTTCAAGTGCCACACAACAAATCAGTGCAGAAGCAGGCAGAGACCCTGTGTCCCAGCCACCGTCACTCTTCAGGTAGGGGGTAACACTCTTAAATTCCTCCCCTCCTCCACAGCACTGATTGCTTTTATCCTCTAAAAACAAATGCAGAAAGGAAAACTTTCCTCCATGCGATTTTAGTGAATTAGTTCTCTAATTTAAACCTTTTCTCTGAATTATATGCAACAAGTTATGTCAGCTGAATGTAATTAGGAACAGATTTCTTTAGCTTGACTGGAGTCAGCCTTCTTCCCAAGGATGTATTTTGTGCAGTCTCATATGGTACTTAAGAACATATGTCATACGGTGCATCAGTGGATGCAGATGAACTTGCTCCATGCTCATCCCGACAGTTTCCTAGAACCTACTTTGTCTTCCTTTTCTCAGCTCCTTGAATCTTTCTGCCTTCAGCCCAGTGAAACGTTACGCTCTGTTCACAGGTAAGCGAACTGGAAGCTGTTTGACCAAAAACCTCTTTGGCACAGACAAGAAACGGCCCTGAACACCTTGTGGCTATTCTGGGAGACTCTTTGCTTTCCAGCTTACTGAATGGGTGAGTCAAAGAGGTGGGATATGCCAAGGCTGAATCCGAGGCAACAACACCTGGTTTTGCCAGTGATGGCATGAAGAGGATGCAACAGTTATGACCAGGAGCGGGTATGACTGGGAGAAGAGTCCCACGCTGTGGTGACACTACGACAACTTCACCCTGGAACAGTTCCATGCACAGTCGCGGTGGTGGAGCTGGAATTGAGTTGTTACAGAATTGCAGCTCGTTTAAAGCATTATTTTCAGGCACAGCAAGAATATATCATTTGTTTGGAAAGGCTGTAGCCGGGCCAGCGTGTAACCCAGGAGAACTTGTAGGTCTTTGGGGCAAGCATGCTCTTTTCCTCTGTTTGATCTGGCACAACGTGATCCTGGGTTGTAAGCAGGAAAGGAAATCTCCGGGACTGTAGGTTTTTGCACGGTTTCACTGCCAAGAGCAGGGTTGGAAAAGTTGACATTAGCAGTGTGTTTGCACCTGTATGAGCTGGTTTTTGCCGCTGCGGTGAGTGGTGGTGGTGCGGCAGAGACAAACACCGTTCCTGCGTGCTTTCCACCACAACCCTAGCACAGAGCTCTGGTACCTCTCGTGTCCAGAGTGGCTGCGGGTGCAAGGTGTCCCGAAGGGAAAAATACCTGATTTCCCATGGTGAACTGAGTTTTCTGCTATGTGTAAAGTTCATTCCACTGACTTCAGAGATGTTTCGCCTTTTTACACCAGCGTAGATCTTGCCCTCGTGATTTAGAAAAATGTTTTTTTTTAAAAAAAAAAGAAAGAAATGGCAGGACTGGGACGAGATACCAACTATGCATGGCATTAAGGTTCTCACCTCCTTCTTGTTCCGGGAAATTGCATTCGGATCTATCGATCCCAGTGACAGGTTTGGGAGAACCAAGTTGAGCACTTTCGCTGCAAAAACCTGTGAGAGAGGAAAGCCGGCAGTTACAGAGCCAGTTAGAGCAAGAGAGATAACACAGAGGGCTAAATCCTGAGCTGATGGGAATCAGCACTGCAGTTAAATAGTTGAGAAATGCCAACTGACACTGGAGAAAGATCTGTCCTATATTTAAAGCATTTCTCTTACAGAGAAAATGTTTAAACTGCTCCTGGGATCAGGGAGTGGGTGTGCTAGTCTGAAATCCCATCAGCTACAAGCAACATCACAGCTTCATTGTACTTCGCCTTTTTCTCATTCTCAAGTTAATTTCTAAAAAGGCCTCAGTTAAGCACTTTGATAGGAAAAAGCCATTTCCAGCCCTCAGAAGGGCTGGGTTTTGCACTTTAACTACCCTTTCCTTGCTGCCACAGCTCTGATATCAGGCTGCAGCGCATAGCTGACGTGCGGTGCCATTGGCCTAGGCTGCACTCCTTTTGGTAAGCATATTCTCCGGGGAACCTGTAAATAAACAACAGCAAAATGTGCATGCATTGGCTGAGGAAACCCATTGCTCACTTGTCTCCTGGGAACAAAACACAAAAGCATTCAGCAGCCCAGGCTGGAAACCGCTGGCAGAAGAAAGGGTAACAACTCTCATTTCAATAGCACTACAAGCACGTTGATACCAGGGTTCTGCTCTGATCTTTGATAGCTGTCTTTAATTAAATGATCACCACTTAAGTCACAAAATACGCAATTAGTGTTCGCTGGTCTGTTTTATGGCCCTTTCCTGTTCACCGCTAACACCTGTAGGTAGGCTGTCTCCTATGTTCTCTCTTTCTGCTGATACGGAATCACTCCCGAATCACTCCCTGACATTTCAGATCACAGATGATACATGACAGAGTAACGATGATATTAGAGGAATAACACACGGTTGAAGTCAAAGTCATCCAGGAGTGAAAAGCAGCAAACACTCAGAGCAGACCTGAGAACATGGGTGTACCTTGGGGTGGGCATGACCAGGTGTCTCTGCCTGCCAGTATACTGAGCCCCTCACTGGCTATGACACTGTGTCGGCAAAATTAATTTCTGCTGAGGTCTCTGGAGTTAGACCAGTAAAATAACATATCCACAGCGATGCAAGTACGAGCTTATGACGCAAACAAGCAGGAATGTTAAGGATTGTGAAAGGCCTCTGCCACCATCCTTCAAAGGGTCTTCAGGTCTGCAGGAAATGCTCCGTTTCCACCAACACCCTCAAAACTCAGATGTAATTTTGATGATTCTCGGAGGCAAGGTCATAGCCAGAAAAATGTTTTATGTTATAATCAGAAATTCAGAAGGTTCCCCTGGGCCTTCACTGCTTTTGCGAGCACTGTGATAGTTTGTGACATGCCCGACTTTAATTAAAAAGCTGTGTTGTTGAAGTGCTGGCTGTATTTGATACATGAAAGTTTATCTCCCTGTTGGTTCAAAACGGCAGTGTCGGTTCTTGAGAGAATAGCTCCCAAATGATCAAGAACGGGTAACAATGATGGGGATATTACTGGTTGGGCTGAGGATGACACTACAGAGCAGTGGTTATTAGAGCTGCTCAAAGCCACCGCGGGTGTGTGAAATACGAACGGTGCTCAAATCCAGCCCTTCCCTCTCTGTGAGAAAGATCTCAGAGTAAGATTGAAATAGATGGCTGAACATTGCCTCTCGACTGCAAGTGTAATTTAACAAGTAGGTCGATGCTTCTATCAGGACGCGGGATGTATAGGGTATTAATGAAATTGTGTTTCTGCAAAGAGCAGAATTCGATTTTCCTGCGCGTAGTCCGCAAATGCGCCGCGTTTCTGCTGCTGCCAGGGCTGGTTCGGCAGCGAGGGGAGGGATTTCTGACACAGACTGAAGGACCCAGGGTGTAATCTGGCCCACTGCTATTGCTGCCTTGAACCCTCGCTTGTTTAGGCCAAGGTAAATTCTTGCTCAGCTGGAAACTTCCCCAGCAAAGGGATGAATGCAATGGTCCTTGGGAAATGGCCCAGGGCCCAGAAGTCGTACCAGTTCCAAGGGAAAACCAAAGCCTTTATGCCTCAGAGGCACAAACACCAATGAAATGTTTTTTTGGCTCTCAGGGAAAAAAAAAAGCACACAAGGGTTTTCAGCTCAGCTTAATGGGAAAACGTGGTTTACACAGGAATACTCTGCCTGTTTTCCCTCCTCCTTCTTGAAAATACCTTTTCAGCTCCAGGACTGCTTTCAACTAGATTTCACAGAGCAGGGATATTTCTGGAATAATTAATTTTTTATCGGTTGTGAGATGCAATAACAGATCTGAAAGACAAAGAAACTCACTGTGCACTTGTATTACTGCATGCGAGAGACTCTCTAGGAAAGAGACCGTAAAAACACCTCCAAAATACTTCAGTTAGTTAGAGATTAGGATTTCCTACACTGAAATAAAGCAACAACCTGGTACAGAGCTGCAAGAAACCAGACTACAGTAATACTAGTTCCCACAGAACTGGTAAGTCCTTATTTCAGAAAGGGTTTAGCATCTAGCAAAAGGTATAGCTCTAGAAGAAGGAAAATATTCCCATATTTTCCTTGACTTGACTAGAAACAGAAGGCTAACACTGTCTCTCAGATTCAGACCCCATACTTTTTTTTTCTTAATATTTTTTTTTTTTCTTTTTCCAAAGTAAGGAAAAACAGAGGCACTGGTGCTCATGGGACCCTTATGCCAAGTCAGGTATAGCCTCACCTGTGAAGAATCAGCTACCAGGCTCCAAAAAGCACCCTTTGGTGCACTGACTCCTATTTAAATAAGTTTTTCCGGACTGGATGAGTTCAGGATTCACTTCCCCTCTGTAAAGTAGGTGGACTGTGGGGGAGGCACTTAGAAGGAAAATATTGACTGGCATCCAGGTGGTGCAGATCTCAGCAGGGTTTTGCATTTTAAGGCTAGAGGTCTTAATGCATTTCCCTCAGTGGAAGAGTGAGGTGATTAAAAAGCACCCTTTGGTGCTTGTAATGATCTGTGGCGTCAGTAGATGGCTTTGGCTACAGCAGAAGGTGTGACAGGATTATACTGAAAGGTGAAGCAATCTGTTTCCTTTCTCTTAGAAGGAAAAAAAAGCCAGCAGAAATAGCTCAGAAGTAGATTAAAACAAGCTAGCCCTAGAAGAAGATTCTAGGGAGAAAGGATAAAGGAACAAGTCCTGTGGGAATGAGATGGTCTGTCGTTCCTGCTGGTTTTGCTGGTCCTTCTCTTTGCTTCCAGCTTCTTTTAGGATTCTTGTTTATTCTTCTAAAAATCCAGAAAGGAGGAGAAAGCCGAGGGTCAGTTGCCTTGCAGAGCTCCTCCCTGGGGAAGGGCAGAGCGGGCAGTGCAAATTTGGATCAGAAATAGCTCTGGAAGGGAGATGGGAATGAGAGGGGGGTAAAGCCTAAATGCAAACTGAAGGAGATGGTCTGGACAAGAACCAGCCTCGGTACCAAGCCAAATGGGACGCTGCTGGGGCAGCGATGCTTTAGCCGGACGCCTCCTTTGAGGCTCACAAAGGATTCCTGGGACTCAAGAGCTCTAGTTTTGTTTAGAAACTGGTCATCCCCCGAACACCAAAAATAACCCTGGCCTGACTTAGCCAGCAGCCTGTGTTGCAACTAAACCAGACTCTGTATGAGTCAGGAAGAAAAGTGTAGGAGAGGGAGGGAAAGGACGGCACTGCGTGGGCTGCCGCAGGGTGCGGTGAAGAAAGCACAGTCTGCTACCACCTCCCGAGGTAGCATCGTTCTCTGACTCTCATTCAAGTAAGTTTTTCTGGACGAGTTCAGGATTCACTTCCCCTCTGAGAAGTAGGTGGGACACTTAGAAGAGAAGTACTGCCTGGCATCCAAGTGGCACAGATCTCAGTGGGGTTTTGCACTTTAAGGCTAGAGGTCTTAACGCGTTTCCTTCAGAGGAGGAGCGAGGTGACTGGCTGCAATGCGGGTTTGCTCTTACCTTGATGGGAGTGGCGACTTCTGGGCTGGCTACCACTAAAGGAGAGATTAACACCATGCCTGAAAACTCGCTGGGTCTCTCACTAGCTGTCAGAATGGAGATGGCTCCCCCCTGCAATGCAAAATAACAGCCCGCAGGTTAATACAGGTGTCAACGTCTCATTTATATAGCAATCCTGTTACTGAAGGGTTTTAGTCCAAACAAGCAAATTATTTCTGCCCCAGTGAGAGTGCAGCATGGTCAGCGAGGCAGGCTGGAGGAGCAGGGTCGCTAGAATTGGTTGGGTTTTGCTGGGGGAGAAGAAGTCTGGTTTCTTCTCTCATGCTGTAAACCCTTGCATCCCACTGAACTCGTCTCTCTGTGCAATGTCCACCAGCTCCCCAGGATGCCTTGTGTCCTCCTGAGTTGAAAGGACTAAGAAGAAAATGTTCAGGTGGGGCTTTGAGCAACCTGGTCTAGTGGGAGGTGTCCCTGCCCATGGCAGGGGGGGTTGGAACAAGATGATCTTTAAGGTTCCTTTCAAACTAAACCATTCTATGATTCTATCATTCTGTGAATTGAAAAATAAGTTGCTTTTTCAGCATGACAGACTGGTTCCTCATCGGAGAGATGCCATGGAGCCGGGCTCGCTCCGTGCTTGTGGCACTGGTAACCTGGGCAACAGCAACACTGCCATCCGGCATGCGAAAATCTTCACTAATTACTGGAAGTTAAATATTCTCCTCTTCAGTGTCCCCAGCCCCTCCAGCCCACGGCGCTGTGCCCAAGGCCTGACAGCAAAGACCCAGCCCATGGTTTGGAGCTGAACGCCGGCCAGGCTGAGCCCTCCTGCATGAGGACAGGGGCTGATGGCGTGAGGGGCGGGGGACAGAAGGGACCTGGCTGGCTTTCTCGGGAAAGTTTGCAGAGGACTTAGTTGCCAAGGGAAATATTTGGTGAACTTCCACGCTGCTGGAGAACCAGGGGCTTGTTAAACAGAGCGGCAGGGAGAAGCATCTCAAAGACCTCACTGGGAAATTAGCTCCTTGTTACAGCGGCTTTGGAGCGCGGCGAGCACTTCAGAGCATGCCATGCCTTCTTATGCAAGAACACTTGTTTATCTGAGCATGGCCTGAATCCCAAAGTACTTTTTCATTTTCATCTCCTCCGGGAAGGCAGGGAGAGCAGATCAATGGCATCACTGGGAATATTACTAGCTTCAATGAAGGGATTTGGCCCGTGCTGTCAGAATCAGACTTCAGATCTGTTCACCAAATCAGTGCCTTTGTTTTTGCAGCCCTAATCCCTGGTACATTTTCCTGTTTGGTTGTTTAACAGAATGAGGCTACAGGGTATTATTTTCCTGCTTCATCCCCTAGCCGCTCACAAAGCTTTGGAGAGCTTAAAATGAAAGGAGAAGCCCGATGCTGCAGGGAGGTGGTGGGACTTAACATGTACCTGGTGTGAACGAATGATCCTATTAAAAAATAGACCCGTTGTTGGAAATGACACTAATTAGGGCCATGATCTGGGTAGAAAAGTTAAGTACTGACTATACTGGAGACAGATCTCGTGGGGTACGGCATGCTGGCAACTTGGTCAGTGAATGAAGCGGAAGGGAAGGTTGCTTGTGGTTTTGTTTTTCCTGCTGTGGGCTGAGTTGTCTCCTGCCATCCACAAGAGAACCACCGTGCTGCATCGTGTGTCCTGAGTGCTGCCGGGAGGGGTAGGGGATGGTGCTTACCATGGAGTGGCCCAGAATGAGAACGGGCAGCTCAGGGTGCTCTTTCTTCATGAGATCAATGTGCTGCAAGCTGTCCCTGATGAAGACGTGGAAATCTGAGACAACCATACGATCACCCTCGCTTTGCCCATGACCAACTGTAGGGGAAAAGAAGAGCATGGATCTAACTCATTCGAAGCAGTGGTTGCAATCCAGAAAGGTTTAGCAGAAAAACGCCTGTTAGACTGTTACTGTCCTAGCTTGAACTTCTGCAGTCATCTCTCAACAGAAAGAGTGCTGCAGAAATACAAAGGAAGATGCACAGAACAGCTTTAAAAGTGCCATACTGCCCATGACCTGGTTAAAAATATTTATATTCCCCTGTGTTTCTCCCTGCTCTTCAAAACTGAGAGTACCGATCTAATCTCTTGCAGCCGTCAGCATCAGGGTGAGGAGGGCAGAAGGTCTGTCTTGCCTTGTTGTAGGGATGGGCGGTCACTGCACCCTGGGAAATGGGTTTTTGCCCCAGGGATGAGAGCTGCTGGGGTCCGATGGCTCATTGTACTCAGCCAACGGCTGTGTAGATCTTGGCAAGAAACAGAAAAATTCTAAAGACTAGATACGGTCGCTACAAACTTAATGGGCCACGGACACAGCCTTTTCCAGTGCCTGGGTGCGCGTGAGCTTTGCGGAGTCCTGCCTTTTCTCACTGCTATCCTGGAGCACTGGGTGGGCTGGAAACCTTCTCTGCTAGGAGGTGAAGCGCTCTCAGCAGAGGAAGCCAAGTGAGGGTGGTTGCAAGAGCCTGCAATGGGCAAGTGGCGTGGTCCTCCTAAACAACTGTTAATGCAAACTGTACTGCACCTGGATGCTGTTAGCTCATTCCATATCCGGGAATTATCTTGTCTGATCAAAGGGAAGGGAAAGGCTAAAATGGGAGATGGTGAGTTGCTATGGGAACAGCGGCATCCCTGGCAGAGGTGGAGCCAGCATCACCACAAACACAGTCCCAGGCAATTTTGAGCTTGCAAAGGCTTGAAATTAATATCACCTTGGGAAAGCAGTTTGCATGCGCACCTCACCACACTTGCATGTTATTATCTATCACAAATAGGATTCTTCCTTAAAAACAGTCTCCTTGCTTCTTTCTGTTTCATGCAGGTAGTTAAGGGAAACTGGGAAGGGGAAAAAAAACATTCTATCCATATGGGGCAGGGTATAGGGAGTCTCAAACAACATCTCCCTCTTCCTGCGTGTCTCCCTAGGCCTTCTCCAGCAGGCACTCAGACATACTTAAAGGCACAAAGGGCCTTGTCAAAGGATGTGAAGTGCCTGCTAATTGTTTACATGCTGCATGGTACCCCCTCTAGTGCTCAACAAAGAAAAGCGTTGCCCACCCAACCCGAAGGGTACAGGCTTTTCACTTAGGTCATACCAGAAGAAATCAGTATGTCCAAGCTTAATTTTCTTGCAAGCCATCCAAAAAATCACCTTCCAAATTAGGCAGAACTTCTAATAAAAAGCTGGGCTAAACACACTCCACCTAAGAAATAGGGAGCCCCAAACTTGCTTTTCTTTTGTGCTGCCAGGTGCTCTCCAGAGCTGGGTCTCTTGGCAGCAAACACTGCGATCAGCCACGCTGTCTGCCAGACCAACCCATGGATGTCACGCTGGTCAGTTATAAATAACATATTACCGGTTCTGCTTTCCACGCACACACTTCAATTCCTGCCAAAATATGATATAGCAAGCATTCTCCGTGGATCAGTGACCAGAAACAAATCGAAGTGCCGATTAAAATACAAGTTGCCATAATCTACAGAAGTGAAGCCATGTATGTGGTGGATCTCTTAATTTTATACTGATTTTTATTACAGATGGAAAGCAAGCTTTCCCCAACTTTTATACATGTCCAGACCACTCACTTTGTAGACCTCAAATGTGTTATCTACCTATTATTTAAACTTCAAATTTAGCAGGTTAATATGAGCTGAACAGTCCAGCGAGAGGAACATTTCCTCTTAGCAGAGGTCCACACTTCCACTTCTTTTTTCTCCGGTGCTGCTTGCACTTGCTTCTAGTACCTCTTTCTCTACAGCAACTAAGTCAGCTGAGCAAGCAAAAATAGCAAGCCCAGGTCTGTATATGGGCCATGGTTCCCTGCTGTGGAGCTGTGAGGCTTTGCTCTATTTTTGGACTAGACAGAGGCAGGTCTGGAAAGCCTCCTGGGCCCCAGTGTGGAGAAAATCCCCTGGTCCTACCACCTAACAACGATACCGCTCATAACAGTCAGCGTTATCATTGTGAAAGCCAAAAAATACCTGTGCAACAGCTGTGACAAGCGTTTCATTGGATTTCTGTGGGTTTTGGGGGTTTTTATTAACAACTTAATGAAGCCACCTTTTTGACCTTTTTTAAACTAATGAACTACTGTTCCCCACTCAGATGGCACAGAACAAAGCTTGAGGAGCAGTCTGTCTGCATGTATGGTAAAGGAAGGCCACGCAAGTCTTTGCTTTGATACTATCCCTGCCCTTTGCACAAGGTTAGCCAGATGGCATTGCTAGGTTGTGTTCTTTCATTTTGCTCTTTTTCTCTCTTCCCCACCAAGAAATGAAACTTACTCCACCAGACAGCTAGCTCATTATTTATTGCAAGTTTGAATCTCCCATCTGAGAAAGCTTCAGGGTGAGGAACTAAGACCTCTTCTATTAGATGAAAGACATGTGCACAACCAAACATCAATACAGTCAAGAATATTGACATGTTTTTCTCTGATCTTTTGCCTTTAGAGCTATTAAGAATGAAAGGTCAGGTTTATCCTTGATGTAACGCTATTTGCTTTGGGTTTTGCTGGGAATGAATCTGACGTAGTGGTTTCACAGTGCCAGTGGCAGGACAGTGGGTGCAGGAGGAGGGGAACTGCCTGCGCCTGGGAACTGGAACTAACCAGAGGCTGCTCCACACCCAAGTGACACAACACCCGAGGGAGACAACAGACAAGGGTCACAAGAATCACAGCTCCATGAGTTCCTCATCACAATTCTCCCCCTGGGGGCCCTGGTTTCAACAGGGCGATGTGAGGTTATAACCATGAGGTGCTCATCTGTGAAGAGCTGTGATTGCCAGCGCACATCCACATGACACACTTGGTTTTCAAAACCTGTCGGATACGTGTCATATCTGGCTGTCTTCATATCCAACTTGCACGGTTCACTGCTAGTATCATGTGTCTGTAGTGGCTCAGTGACCAAACATTTCAGGTTGCGCGTACTGAGATAACTGTGGGCACCCCTTCCTAGATGCGAGCCTTTAAAAATGAGAATCCAAACCACTTTTTTACAAGTTGCAAATCTAGAATTATAATGTCTAAACCTCCATTTCCAACCAAACACACCACCGCAAAATAACATACTTCGCTTAAGCAAGGTCTGAATAAAGGCTGCGATGATCTGGCCCAATACATAATAGCTATTAAGTTCTACCCTCCGTATTTTTTGCATGAGCTTGCTCAGGCTGCAGCTCTGCCACTGTAGAGACAGTAACTCGTGATCAGTCAATCCTGTCAGAACGCATGACTTCAGAGCATGATTTCACCTATGATTATAGATCCTCCAAAGCTACACACCTCTCTGGATGGAAGAATACTGAGTGCCTGCGCGGGAAGACAAAGCTGAGGGTTCACCGATGAAATATCCGAGGGTGTGAGGGCTCTGGGGAGTGCGTTACCACCATGTAGGTATCACTCTGTCTGCATAATGGATCCTGTGGCCCTGCAAATGCATATTTCTACAAGTCCCTCCATTCTTCAAATCCAGTATTCTCTTGTGCTGAGGGGCTTGCATTTGAAAACCACTCCAAAGCAGCCAGAATCTTCATCTGACATTGGCTCACACCCCTCAAAAAAATTATATCCTGGTCAAATTGGAGATATGCTGAAAAAAATGTAAATAAAAAGCACAGTGCAACTCAGGACTTCCTTGCCTTCAGTAAAAGCCAAATGGGAACGGCCTGAAGAAACGAGCGCCCCAGCTCTGGGCTTTCTGGGCAGAATCATTCAGACGAGGGGAGCTGTGCTCCGTCTCCACCAGCACGATGCTTTTCTGCTGTGGCTGTGAGGCCGCATCATAGCTGAAGAAATCCATCCTTAAATACACTAAATAAGACCAACAGAGCATTAGGCAGAGAGAGAGCCTGGCAGTGCCCGTCTCCGCACACCCTGGGCTCATTAGCACCCAGCCCTCCGAGGCACTGCGGGCAGGGAAGAGCATGGCAGCGCACCTCGTCCACCTGCAGATATTTGCACAATTTTTGTTCTAAACACCAACTTTTATATAAGCCACACACTATACAGATTTCTCTCTCTTTCCTAGTGCCAAATCCTCCTGACAAAGGCACAGCCCGACCCTGCACGTTCAGGTGTGGACTGAATCGCTCCTCAGAGCTTCAGCAGGCACGTCTTGCTACAGAAGATGAGGTGACAGGGAAAATGCAGGGTCAGATGTTGACTTCAGCTATGCTGCTGTAAATTTACCGATTTCAGTGGTGTTCCTTGAAGCTTACAGTCATGGGAGAGCAGAAATTATGGGCTATGTTGTTTTTTCAGCCTTTGCTCCCTATTTATTATGGAAAAACCATAAAACCGAGGGAGAAGACGTGGGAAATCTGCCTGGGGAGCAGTAATTCTCCAGGCAGAATCTGGATCTTGACTTTTCACATATTTTGAGATTTCCAACTTTGGGGGAAAGGGGATGGTTTGGATCCATTTTTATTGTAGTGAGCGCACCATGAGGTGCGCTGCATCTGTGGGGTGACATGTTCTCTCTAACCAACTGGCGGTGGAAACAATCAAGAGGAACGCAGGGCTTGACTCCTGCCTTGGGATCCATCACACTGGGTGTTTGTTTTCCTTGCTATATACCTAACTCCAAGATTTTGAAGCGGGAGAACCAAGAACAGGGACGATCAGGAGATGGTCAGGCACTCCAGGCTTACCACTCCCTGAGCATAAATACATTTTGAATTGCATTGACTCCAGAGGTCCCTTCCAACCCTATGATTCTATGATTCTCATGGCACTATCACAGGAGCGCTGGGAGTTTGCAGAACTAGTAAAAGGTGAGAACTGCCACTACTGCGAAGTCAATGATTCACCAGCCACGTGCCAGCAGCCACCCCTGTACCGCAGAGTCCCACATCGAAAGGACACCAGTTAATTGTGTCAGAGGGGGCCATTGGCAAGGCTCGGTGCCGTAGCGTGTGGTTTAATAAGCTGGAGCATGGGTGCTATTCAATGCCCGAAGGAGCCATCGGAGGCCAGAAAAGGTGATTTTACTCTTCAGCGCTGGCTCCGCAGCGGCAGCAGCACACTGCAGCTCAGGCAGCGGGGTACAAAGCAAGGATTTTTGTTGGAGCCCACAACCAAGCTCAGGCTGAAGACCCTCTTCTTTCACTGCCTCCTTCATCAATAAGCTTATTGGAGTCTGACAAGTCCATTTGAGGCAAATGCCTAAATGCCCTTTGGAAAAGGAGGTATTTACATGAGCATTACGTGTTTATTAGCTTTCTGAAAGATTTGTTTTATTTCTGAAGGTCTCCGCCTCTGTTTTTTGCCCCAAGTTGGAGATGGGGTGGGCTCCTCACTGATGCTGAACACTGCAGCACCCGGGAAGGTGAGCCCACCTCACCCTTCTTTGCTCTCACCCCCTAGCAGGTGATGTTGCTGGAGAGAGACATGAAAATAGTGTGTCCTCCCTACTGCTAAACTGTCTGGGTTAGGGAAAAAACATGTAATTAAAAGATCTCATAGATGCTTTCACTCTGCAGGTGGCTCACATGGAGGATCAATGCTGGGTCTCCAGCCTGCGGGAGGGAGATGCCGGTGACAGGAATTTGGATGGCTCTTCTGGTGCGCAAGGTGCAAATGTGCCAACCTAATCCCTCTCCCGCAATCTTCCTGAGCTTGCGGCAGCTTGCTCAGGCGGGGACCTCGCTGTGGTGGTCCACAGGTCCACAACCTGCCCTTCAGTCCCGCTGTTATGGGAAGGGACCACTTCAGTAGCTCATTTTAATATCCAACCCCCATAGACTGGGAGACGGAGACCCCTGTCCGCCTCCGCTTTCCTCTCTGCCCTATATGAAATGCATTCAGGTTTGGAGGTAAAACTTATAGCACATGATGAAGCAGATACAGTTTTCATGAGTGCTTTAGTTTTGGAAGTCAGTGCAGCAGTTAATTAAACGATGTCACATGGCACTATGGCAAATGTCTGTATTTATGAGATCTATTGAAATGCGTCTGAGCAAGGACTGCTTTGTTTTGCACTTGTACAGCACCCAGCACCGCAGGGCCTCATCACAGACCTTGGCCCAAGGTACTGCAAGATCTAAAAGTAATAATTAACTCTAATCCCGGACTGTAAGGCAGCACAGTTTTGCAGAGGAGGAGATGGGGGGAAGCACATAGATGGAGAATGTGGGTGAGACAATACACAAGACGACACTAATAATGGGTTTACATAGCAAATGTTGTGTGAAGCCTTGATTTTCTGCTTGGGTGTTTTTTTAAGGTTTAATGAAAAAAAATATTAATGAACTAGTAAACACTTCAAATTGTCATAACAGTTCACTACTGAAAAAACTATACTTGTTTGGTAATGAATCAAGTACACATCCTTTTCATCAAGTGAGCAAAGCTCATTAATTAAACATACTGGATTTCAAAGCTCCCAATGTTTAATTGTTTGTTTAACAAGCAGTACATCTAATCCACCATTCAGACACACAAACAACTAAAACAACAGGAAGAAGCTTCAAAGCAGGACAATCAACATCTGGAAAAGTCAGCAGACTGTGCCTGTATTGTCAGTAACATGTAAAGCAAATGTTCCCCTCCCAGAACAAATACACACAGGAAGCACCTCCAAGTTTGTCCTGCAGATTCCTACCCAACAAAGTGGCTTCCTTGCCCTGAGAACAGACTTATCACAGCAAGGGAGCCTGCTCTGGTTTTACTTCCCCTGCCTTTTTCCACTCCCCAACCAAATCAAATCTGATGCTCAGAGGGCGTTCAGTAACGTCTGCCCTCCATATGTACGTACTCTTCATTTTGCATGCGGATGGAGAGCAAAGGCAGCACAGAGACACCTGAGCTAGGAGAAGCAGGGTAAGCTGTCCTGGAATTCGCCATGCCACCTTGACTCCCAACAAGTTGCCACCTAGGTCAGCTGCTGTGCTGCAGTGTATGGTGTAACTAAACCTTGGAGGTGAGCTTTTCAATGTCCATCTGACCAAACCTTAGCTGTGCACCATCCCTCTCGTCCTCTCCCACAGTTCTGGCTTCCACAAGAAGAAAAAGCAGTGTTTAGGCTGGAAGAGGGAGCTGTGGAGTGCTCCAGCTAAGCCCGTGATCCAGATCACCAGCAGACAGGACCGAGGGGCACAGTGCAGAGTAAATCTGCTCTACAGTACTGGCAAGCTTTACATTGTCAATATTTGATATGCTCTAAGGCTCTTCCAAGAGGACTATTCCCACGTCAGACAGGAAGCAACAGGAACCAAAAGGAGGGGGTTCACCCTCACCACCGATTCCATCTTTATGTTCCTTGAGGACTTGAAATATGGCTCAACACACACTTATCCTAACTTTTGTCCACTCTTCTCCATCAGGGTAGTCCTCAGCATCGCTCCTTTCACACCACCTGTACAGATACAGTGAGTACACTGGGTTTTCCATGGCAATAGGCACATCATAAAACCATTAGATACGGAAACCAACAGAAGTATCTCTCCACCCTTGGTGTTTTACATGGAGCGTGTACCTAGAATTACAGATGGATTCTGCCTCTCTCTTACCAAAAGGGAGTCTTGTCCTGAACACACAAATCCATCAGCTTCCCTAATCCTTCTGAAGGTTAGGAAAATAATTTTTCTTTCAGCATTCGCTGGATAGTTTTTATTCACTTGCCTCACACAACGAGTGCAGCAAACTGAAAGCCTTCTCCTCCCACATCAGAGACACATTTGCAGAGCTGAGATATTTTTAGCATAGTGCACACACAGAGTTATATTGTTTGTTGTCTTGGTTAGGGAAAAAAAAAAAAGAAACAGGCAATTTTCTATACTAAAATTATCTGTGCCTTATTGCTGGGGAGCAGAGAACTAGTCATCTTGCTGAAGCCTTTTAAAATTTCTGTACTCCAGAGATTACAAACAAAATGACCTGGTACATATCAGAGCAGTCGTTAATTCCATCGGACAAGGCAAACTGTTTCTGTCAATGTTAAGAGCCAATTCATCTCTAACGGATACAAGCATGGTTCTTTTGGCTTTAGAAGACTTGTCCAGTTCTTATGCTGTTGCTGATTTTGGCTCTCAATTACAGTTCCTTAAAAGTCTTCCTGGAACATCATGTTGCCCATGAAAACATGCTGAAAAAAAACCCATCTGAGTGTTTGTGTTGCAAAATAATGAGCTCTTCATAGGCTGTATTTACAAACAGCAGTCACTGTGGCCAGACGAGAAATACAAGCGTCCCCTGGGACGTCATGTAAGGAAACGGAGCAAGACAGTATGAAAACCTGCACATACCATAGTCGCTTCCCATGCTGCCGGGATTAGGGGAGCTTTGTCAGTCCTATCACAAAATGAGGATGCTGCTGTGGCATGGATGGTGGAAGCTGAGGCCCATGAAAGAGGAATATGGAGCCTGGTTCCTTTTCCACAAAGCTCATAGACAACAGTATTCCACTTTCTTCCCCAGCCTCTTCTGCAGTGCCACCTCCCAAGCCAGCCCTCAGGAATATTAAAGCAAAAGACAGCTGAAGGGAATGCCCTTCTCTGCCAGGTTGTTGTGATCAATGACTGGAAAATGCTGCACAAAGCCGGCATAGATGGCTGAGCAGCTGTTGAGTTCCTTTGCAAAAGAGCTGCTTTTGGTGATGGGTGAAATGATTCCTGTTTAATCTCTTTTTCCCATGGGAGGAAAATCACAATATAAATGTAAGATATATAATCAGTGATGCACAACTTATGGTGCCTCTAAGGACTCTTATAACCTGGCACTAAGTGATTTTATTTAAGGCCCTATAATAATTGTTAACTGTTATTCTTGCAGTGTTGCACTGAGATTTTGCCCTTTCATGAGGAGCAGATAATTTCCACAAGTAGTTGAGGTGACTTTATTTAACATCAGATTTGGTCTTCAAAGACTTATTCTGGTGTAACATAGAACCGGTATCAGTGCTCAGATACTGCAGAAAAAATTGCAGGGACTTTGCTGGAGTTAATCCAGGGTCTCCCTGGTTCACTTGACCTATATGCTGCTGATCTTTTAAGAACTGAGAAGGGCCTCTTTTCTGCTCTCCACATATGATTTAAGATACCACTAATGGTAGCTAAAGTTTCACACTCACTAGAAGAGGAGACTAGCCAAGGACAATCTGCCTGCTATTTTAATTTAGCTTCAAAAACATCTATGTAATTTTCCTCTCTTGTTTTAGTACCATAAAATCAAAAAAAAAAGGGTGCAAACTTTTTTTTTTCCCAGACGAAAACAAGGATGAAAGTCCACTTGCATTAACTTTCTGAGCCAAGTTCCAGCTTTAAAACAGCTGGGGCACCCATTCAAAATGTCAGGCTTTTCAATGAAAAAGCCAGCGCTGGAGTGGAACTGCACACTCCCCTTCCCCTTCCCTGCCCATTTATTCCAAAGCACGGCTGGCATGTGGGCTGGCTCTCCAACACGCACATGCTATTAAGTCCTAAATGACAGCTTGTTTAACTAGAAAACATTTCCATTTTTTTTCCTTAACAAAGGCCATTCATTTCTTGCTCTTCTATTTGCTTAAAGACGGTTTCATTTGCCCTGCCTGAGAGTTTGCACAACCCGCCTGATTGTTCCCCTCCAAATAGCGCTGCAAGTTAATGACCCACCTCTTGATCTCGGAGCAGGGAGCCTTGCCCAGCGCTCTGCAGCATCATCAAGCGAGCTAGTTACATTGCAAAATCCGTATGTCTGCCTTCAATATCTTTATGCTTGAGAAAACAATCAAATCAGTTCATCTCAGGAAAGGCAGTCCTAATCCTTCCCTGCTAACAGCAGATTAGGCATCAAGAAGAAAAAATAAAAAAAAAAAAAGAGGAAAACTGGATCGTGTAGGAACTCCTTCTGTGCTGTTGACTAATGTCCTGGGAGACGGGCACAACTTCCTTTCAAGCTATCTTCAAAAGCTTCCCCTCCATGCAGACCACCCATTGGGAACCCACATCAGTAACAACCAAAAAAAAAGAATTTAAAAGAGCCATTTTTCATCCAATTTATTTACATGTTAAAATAAACACGAGTTCCCATATAGAGCAAGGGCTCCCGGTGGGTTCTGTTTAGTCTGTGAGATTCTTGGCACGGGAGTACAGCATTTCTCTATTCCAAAGCAATCTTGGCACAGATTTTTTTTGGTTATATAATTTTTTCAGCAACCAACAAATGAATAATAATAATAATAATCATAATCATAATCATAATCATAATAATGCTTCTAAAAAAGTGGGAATCATGTTCTAAGACACCAGCAAGGTGTTTTACCAATTAATCTGCCAAAAGGTCATTAGCAAAGCACAGCTCCCAAACTCCTGCATCCAGGGTCAGTCCTCCCCGCGGGCTGCCCTTCCAGTTCCCAATCAACCTGCCCGAAGGGAGCTTTCCCACAGAGTTAAAGAGATTTTCGCTTTTTGCTTCGCTCCTTTGCATTGCCACATGGCAGTGCCACCCTCATTAGAGTGGATTTGTCCCCCTTCCTGACAAGGCATGAAGGAAATACCACTCTTCCAGAGCCGACAGCTTTTTATACCCACTTTGCACAAGCTCAATGGGTAAGCAGCAGGTGGATTATTTGAAATAGGCTTTTTTTGTTTGTTTGTTGGTTTGTTTTTTAACAGGGTACATCCACACAGAGCTATAGCTCACTCAAACCCTCCCAGACCTGACCGGGACCTGCTTTACCCAGCAACCACAACTAAGAAAAAGACCCTTCTGATGAAGCAGGTCTGGCACGGAGCACTCCTGGGTGGGACAACCCTGCCAGAGCGGAGTCCCACGGCTGCCAGCTGGCTCATGGCTGGGTGGTATTTAGATGGTGCAACGGGGAAAGTCACGGGGAAGGCAGCATGGCAGAAAATAGCACCACTAATTTCGTCCTGCAGCAAAAGCTGTTGTCCTTTCTTGGTAGAGATTGATTTCAGTGTTATTGTTTCAGCCACTTTTTAGCACTTGATACCCTTTTCTCTGTAACTGTTCTCCCTGCAACTCTGAAACCCTCGCTACATATATATTTACCAAACAAGTCAAACAGGCAGGTTATTGCTTTGTGTGCTCCATTACTCATTTCAAACCGTGGCTGGCTGACAGTAGACAATGAATACTAGCTGGCAGGTCTGCACTTGAGTAAACACCACACAGGTACAAGCGTTGAGCCATTGAAGGTTACGGATCTTTATGTTGCTTTTGGGCTGCACAAGCTACTTTGCAATCAGTCAGCGAGGGCGCGTTTTGCAGCTCAGAGAAAGTCCTCTTCAAAAATCTGGGCAGGATAGGTGCAAGGCGGATGAAAAGGCAGGGGACTGTCATCAAAATAATGGGTCGTATCAGGCAGTCTGGGTTCAGAGCAGCCCCCAGTCTCCTCTCCCTCCCCAAGCTGAGCATGAACTTGGCACCACTGCGGGTCCGGCTGCTTAACTCCTCAGCCTTAGCCAAACCGCCAGGGTCTCCCGGCACGCTTTGTCTTTGACAAATTCAGAACCAGAAAATAAGCGCAGCGTGGAGAACGCCAATTTTAAGGGATCAGGGTCGACAACGTTAGTCTTTGTACGATCTACAATTCAGCATATTTTTTTTAAACTATTTTTGAAGCTAAACAAGGATTCTCAAATTGGTGAGTGCTGCCAAGCCCTGAATAAATCCCAGCATTAGAGATGCTGTGGGTATTACAGCTTTCCCCATGAACTGAATCTGCAGACAGTCTCTTCAGTGAAATTAACCCCCGAGTGCCAGAGGACAGGCTCTGTGGTGTTAGTTTTAACGCCGTAGGAAATCTCACCTTGTGGTTAAATCAGGTTATTCCGACTCATGGGGCAATACTGACAGAGGGTGGAGTAAAGCACAGGCTTAGCTGGTACAGAATAACTTTTCTGCGTTGTTTGTGAAGTGGTCAAGTTTCCAGGTGCAATCCTGAATACAAATTCAGTCAAAGGACATGCAACCACCAAACTACTCAACCAGCATGTAATTATCTGACATATGATTGTTTGTTTTCCACCCACAACCCCATTCCTTAGCAGTTCCCAAAGCAAATGCTTAGCATTTGGACATAAGAAAACACTATATGGTTGCAATTTAACCTTTGTTATTTTTATGCCTCATCCCTTTAAATATTGGTGAGATATTTTATTCTAAGCTGCTCTCTTCACTGGCTGAATCTTCCCCTCAGCCTGTGAAGTGCCATTCACAGTAACGGTTTTGCATTCTTGGAGCTCAGGGCTTTTCGTCTGCAAGCTCTCTGGAAGTGGGCTGGTAGCACGTTCGGATTTTGCCATGAGTAAACTGAGATGTAGTGAGGTGAGGTGTTTTTCCCAAGATCCATGAGGAACCTGTGGCAGAGCTGAGTGGGGGTTTCCCAACACCTTCTTGCACAGTCTACTGCTGCAATGTGTAGCGAGACGCATCCTGATCTGAATCATACAGGATGGATTGCACGATTAATGGGAAGGGCTACCTGCAAGAGAGATCCGTGGCTACTAAAACTGCTGCTCTACTGAAACATAACAGACTGTAGGCCAGACCTAAAGCTATGTGAAATCCAGGGAAGTCTTCAGAATACTGAGAAAAAAAAGCTTTTCTAGTTCAGGTCACTACAATTTGGCCACAGCTGGCATAGACCAAGATACGCTATCACGTGAGGGCTGGCTCTTGCTTACAGAAATGGGCTGATGAGTTCTCATTCTATGTCTTAGATGCATTATGAAACCAAAACACCTCCACTGCAACCGGCTCCCTGGCCGCCAGACTGCACAGAAAGCTTCATAGTGGGCTCCACACACCTTCAGATAAGAATTCTTCCAGCCGGCCATAGGTTTTGTGGGATCTTTTGCAATCCTCATTTTGTTTTTATAAAGAAGGAAGATGCCCAAGGCTCAAAGGAATGTTAGTGTGATGCTGGAAAATCTCATCTGGGTTGGAGAGTGAACCAGAGGCTAACCAGATGTTCTGCTTTACTTTACTAACGGACTCGGAAATGAAGAGGATCACACTGCCAGAGGTTTTCAATTATGAAGATTAATTTTTTTAAGATTCTGAAATCATTTTCCCAAATCACCAGCCATGATCCTCATAGTTCCCTGACACTCCCTTATCAGCTAAACTGATTGTTTCTTCTCTAAAACAACAGTCCAGGACATGTTAGCTTCTTTCTAAAATAGGAAAAACAGCCTTAAAACCCATGAGTCAAATCCTGGCCCCACCAAAGTTAGCGACCACCTTCAGAGGGTGCAAGTGTGTATTCTGCGTGTGGAGACATAGAGCTCAAGCAATTAAGAAATAAAGCCCCAAACCACTAAGAAATACATTATAAACATGCCTTTAAATTAAAGGCATTCTGAAATTAAAGAGAAGCTGCAGTGCTGAGCTGGGAGCGCACACTGGCACCATCCCTGAAGAAGCAAGAGGTGAAGCTAAAGGCGTCTGGCACATACGGAATGTGCCGGATGCCTAAAGGGGGAAGGAGAGGCAGAACCAGGAATGGTCCAAGGGCTACGTGGTACATAAGGGAGAGACGTCAGTTAATGTTAATGCTCTGCCAGGCTCCGCAGACAACATGTGAGACCAAAAGAGAAATGCTCCTAACTAGAACGTTGTAGGTAACTACTAGATGGAGAAGAGGAAAACATTGGCACTGAAATATATAGCCCTAAAGTAGGCAGAACAACACTGGGACAAAAAGTGGGAAGTTTCTAAGAATCAGAGGAGCAAGAGCCCGGAACGGCGTGCTCAGCTGAACAGCATTTGCTAGCAACCGAACATGCTTAAAAACATTTCTGAAAAAGACTCGGGGATGTATTTGCAGGAACAAAAGACCAGATAACTCAGGGAGCATCTTCCTCTCTGTGCTCCTAATAAGTATGTTTTAATAAACAAAGAAATGTCCTGTTTCACGTTCGAAATGAATGTGCAATAGGAGGAACAGGATTAACTGAAAACACCAAAAACTGTAACCAAATATGTTTCTCTGCAACACCCTGACCAATTAAAAAGGGCAGAATCTGAATATGTGGATCAAAAAAGGATGAATCCTCCCCTCGTCCAGTGTCGATTTTGCTCCTGGGGCTTGTTGCTGCAATATTCAATGTTGTGTTTGCAGTCACTGCTAGAGAACCTTTTGGTTTTTTTTAAAAGGTCTCTGCATCTTTTTTGAGATGAAAGATGTCCATTAGTTTCAGGACTTGTGAGACAGTCCCTTAAAAGGGCTCGTGGTCTGTCACAAATAGAGCTACTCCCAGGAAAACCAACAGGGCTGGTTATTTATGGAGGAAATCCACCAATTCGAATCAGGCATACGAGCTCTATAGCAACACGCCACACTTTATGAATGAGCAAATAAACAATCAAGCAACGAACAAGAGAACTGCAAAGTACAGAAGGCAGTATATGGGCTGCGTCTGCGTCTTTATTTTGGCAAGGTAATGCTAGCTCCAACACTCAACTCCCAACTAAGAGGACGGGCCGCTAAGGGACACCCACTGAAGACTGTGGAGCTGTGGGGGGCTGATACCTCACTTGGAAGGAACCTGCTGTTGGTTTAGACCCTGTCGCAGCTCATGGCACTTTACAATGCACTAACAAACACAGTGCGGTAGGTTTGCCTGGGGCAGGCCCAGGGAATCTGTTAATAGCAACATTTAGCGAAAAATGGAATGAGACTGCCAGTTTTGATCAAAGCACACAAATGCATGGAACTTAAGTGAGCCCTTCTATGACTTCAGACCCCTACTTATGTGGTAAGGAAAATCAATTCTCTCATTCAAAGTTTTGAAAAGTTTTTCTTGCGTTAGTGAATAATTCCCCTGATACTGTAGCTGCTCAGTTCAGCAAGAGCAATTTTATTCAGTGGTTTCCAGTTCAGGTAGGGTGCAAAGTGCATTAAAAATGAAGATGAAATGGCAGGTTAAGGCCATTTATTGACTGGTTATACGTTTCACTTCTCTTTGCAAAGCTGCCTGTCCTTTGCCTTTGTTCAGTGCAAATAAGAGCTCTCTTTGAAACCACACTCCTCAATAAGGCCGTTCCTCCAGGTTAGTCCTGAACTAGATATTAACTGAGGTGGACTGTGCTCCTTTGACTCTTGTTATCTGTCTGAAAAGGTACTGACGGAAACCAGACTATGTCTTAATCCAACAGGAGCTATATGCACAAAATGTATTTTCTTCTGTACTTTTCAAACGGTGTTCAGTAAATTGGAACAGTCATTTGTAACTCAATAGGATGACAAACTCCACACCTGTATGAAGATACATTTACAGGAATCATCAGTAATTAGCTTCTGAAACAACCTCCTCCAAATTAGACACATCTGACAAATAAACAATAGGAAAGTTAGTCACATTAATGAAATGCTGTTGCTATGGAAAAATTGTCCCCGTAAAGGTGAAAGTTAAACACGCTTCCTTTTTCTCCCTGTGAAAAGACATCAAAAAGCATCTCCCTGAAGATGAAACGGTTTCTAATCATAGATACCATTAAAGTTTGCTTTTAAGAGGGTCATTTCTGCACCCATTTCAAACCCCCCTGTGCTTTAATTTTGGAAGCAACATTCCAAATGCTAGCAGCTGGGATGTTCTTTAGTTCATAAAGAATAATTGAGGCTGGAAGGGACATACAGAGATTATCTAGTTCAAGCCCCTACTCCAAGTGTTTCCCATTCAATCAGGTTGTTCAGGGCCTTGTTGAGCTTTAAATATCTCCACGACTAAAGATTTCCCCATCTCTCTGGGTCCTGCTCCAGCTTTTGACTGCCTTCATGGTGAAAACTTTTCCATGTATCTAACTGGGATTTCTCATGCTGCGACTTGTGTCGGTTCCCTCTCATCCCATCACCGTGCGCCTCCAAGAAGAGTCTGGCCCTGCTGTCTCGACACGCTCCCACTGGGGACTTGTTGGCAGCAATCAGATCCCCTCTTAGCCTTCTCTTCTAAGGCTAAATAAACCCGGTTTTATCAGCCTCTCCTCGTACATCTTGTTCTCCAGTACCCTAATTGTTTTGACAGCCCTCCTCTGGCCTTGCTCCAGTATGTCAATGTTTTCCTTTTACTGGGGAGCAAATTGGACCCAGTGCTTCAGATGTGGTCTCAAAAATGCTGAATGGAAGAGAATAATCGGTTCTCTTGAATTGCCGGCTATAATCTTTCCAATGCAGCTCAGTATGTGGTGGCCTGCTTCACCACAAGGTCACACTGTTGACCCATGTTCAACTTGTCTGCAAGGATCCCCAGGTCCTTTTCTGCAAAGCTGCTTTCTATTCATTCAGTGCCCACCCTTTAACGCTGAATGGGGTTACTCCACCCCAGATGCAGAACTTCACAAGCACCTTTGTTAAAACTTCCTAAGGTGCCTGCCAGTCCGTTTCTTCAGCCTGTCAAGGTCGCTGTGAATAGCAGCCTTGCAGCATATGCTCACTTTCCACACTTCGGTACCCCTGTAGACTTGCTGAAAGTACTCTGCATCCCATCATCCACGCCATTAATAAAAAAGGTCCACTGATAGTATATGCAACATCTACTTACTAATTTTTCCATTAAAGAATACAGATTCCTCTGACACTTCTTGAGGCCAAAGCCCTTGCTGACATGAGCTAATGTCCTACCATGGATGTCAGTGAAGGAAATGACCCCTGGAACAAAGTTTGAAGCAAGTTTGATGTCTGTCCAGCAGCCCCAGATAACAGACAGAGCTAGCAACATGAAATGATCTGTTCTCTCAGCCTTAGCTCTTTAATAACAATCTGGTCCTTGTCCTTCTACCCTCAACCATCTTGCATGCAGACCTACTCTCACAGCTAGCAAAGCTGGTTGTGGGAGAGCAAGTAAGCTGCTGAAAACATCACATGAGGTTGCCAACTCCCCTTCACTAATAGGAAATGCAGTTACAAGTTACATGCCTGAACCTGCTTTCTGACATGGTGACGAGTTATCCTGGATTTATCTGAGCAGCTGTGAAAGCAGAATTTCACCCTTGATATGGGGATTGATTTATATATTTAAAGAATGAGTACAGATGACAATTGCACGGATCTTTGAGACAATAAAACAGGTTGCAAAACAAAATGAGCTCAGTTCAGTCAAGGCTATTTCCTCTTTAGTTTCCCTGAGTCACCGAAGTGAACCCTTTGTCCAAATAAAGGATGTTTTACTCCTGATTACCAGGACCACTTTTCCAAAATTCCTATCACTTAGTCACAACATCATTGGCACCTAACAGAAATTTAGTGACCCACTCCTCTTTATCACGGAGGGCATCTCTCGTCTGAGAGGCAGAATCACGGAAGGGAAGCCAGAAGAAGGACTCAGCCCTCATGGGAAGAAGGAAGTCTTTTAAGTTTCCCGAATGAATGACATGTCTTTCCTCTGCCATGCAGTCTGTCTGCTAACAGTTAACAGTGACAGGTTGAGGAGCACGGTCTGGAAGGTGGCCAGTGCCCACAGCTCCACGCTGGGAGTCGTTGTGCTCAAAAGGGAGCACTCTGTTCTTTCTGTGGCTGTGTCCCCTCTCACTGGGGGCCCTTGTTACAGCCTCACGCCTCCTTGTGTGAAGGCCAACAGCGAGGCTTTGTTCAAGAGGCAGCTGCTGAGAAGATGTACTATCTCATGGAATGACCCACTGACATTTCTCCCTCTGCTCATTAGTAAGCAGTGAATAATTAGGAGAACTAGGGCAGATTGCATGGCCTGCTTCTTCCAGAGTAAAAAGCCACCTCTTCAGACCCCAGTGTGCCCCCAAAGGGATTCCCTCATGAAGTGGGCTTGCAGCAAAGCCAGGGGAGCTGCCTCTGTAGCCCCTTCTTCTCATCACCTGAGGGAGTGAGGAAAGAGAACTGCTCGTGCCAGAAGGTGGATGGGGCAAGGCTGGAGTAGAGGGTGTCCCAGCTCTGCTTCACTCGGAGCTCAGACCCACACCTCTGCAAACTCAGGGCCTGAGCCAAAGATCCTGTTCGACCAGATGATATGTTGTCGTTTATTCAATGATCTATTGTTATAGGGTGGATCTACAGCAGTGGGGAAATGGCTGAGCAGTTGGAAGGAGCAGAGTAAGTGCTCCAGAGTAACTGAGGAAACCATAACCATTCTTTTGCAACTTTTACTGCAGTCCAACGTGATCACCTAGTGATGTCCGCATGTAGGGGCAGTGATGAAGGGGCATCTGCATTGCCTTCCTCCCCGTCCAAACAACGCCTGCATCCAGCTCTAGGCTATAGCACAGAACTTACCTGCCTGTCTTATATCACTGGTTATACCACAATTAAATATTACTTAAAAAAAGTAAAATTGGTCAGATAAATATATTGCTTTGAGCAGCCCAGGTTTGATTTGGTATGTTACACCACACATTAGATGATGCTACATGTTTGATTTCAGGTGCTCTTGCTCCTATGTGTCTGAGCTAAAGGTGTATCCAGTCCTCACAATTTCCGAACCCCCTTGCCTAAAAGGTAAGTTCTCTCCCTCTCTCTCAGGACTATGTTTTTCCCACTTTTACGTTAGCACGGCTCCATTACTCTTGGGAAGTCCGTGAAACAAAGAAAGTCTCCTCCCCTGAGTGGAGGGGAAACACCTCTGAGTATCCCCTGCCCCTTTCCTCACCCAAACACTTTTAGCAAAACACTCCACTGCAGCTTCTGTGCGCTCTGTCAGATACGTCAGCTGCGTGCAGCCTCACTGCCTCTTTTAGTGTGCTGTGGTCTGGCTGCTTCCTGGCTCGACAGTGTTGTTTCATCTGCCTTCACACGACAAACAAAATAAAAGCCGCACTTGCATTTCCAAGTCCCAGCTTGTGGCTTACGCTCGAGCATGAGACACTGGAGGTTATTTGCTTTCATGATTCACCTAGTGTCTTCTTGCTGTTGTGTAGTTGCTCTCTTCAAACGGAAATACTGCTTACTACCCTGAAAGTAAGGCAGAGATTCGGAGCTGTATGATCCCAGTGGGGATGAAGGGCAAGCGCTAAAGCAGCGGAATCACTGCTGAGATGACTTCACCAGAGCAAGACTGGGCTGCAGAAGTCTGTAACGAGCTTCTCAAAAATAACAATCATAGTGTGCACACCTCCATTTAATAAAACCCGTCTCAAAGTACTTAAAATTGCCTGTTGTGCCACAGGATGCTCCCCTTGGGCTACACTGTATTCCGATGCAATTATAGGCACATTTCAGCATCGTTGTGTTGTAGGAGGTGTATCCAGACCACTTTTTCCTACACGAGATGTGGTCCCTCTGGGAGGTCTTGTCCAATGCATAGGGAGAGATGCATCTTTTAGCAGTGTGAATAATTTTTCCTCTAACTTCAAAAAAGGCTCAAACGGAATGACCTGTCTTCCTTAGCAAGCTGTGACTGCTGCTCTGAGATCCCATGCTACAAGACCAGTCGTCACTCCAGAAGAGCTGGAGGTGAGAAGCGACTGGTTTCACTTTGGCTGGAGCTCATCAGTGGTGGACACGCTGGTCTCCCAGTTCGTCTCGAGTTAATTTTGCTTTTTGGTCTTCAAGTTCAGAATTCACGTCTGTGTTGGGAGAAGGGCACACTGCAGCCCCACTTTACGTGAGAATCCCCACAACCATAACAGAGTTAGCAAAGGGTGGCAGAAGGAAGTTCTATTTGTTTTTTAGGAGGACTTTGCTCCAGGTTCTCAGAGTTTTCTCACTGCCTAAGGAATTACATGGAGTACTGCAGTATCTGAACTCTCACCCTGCAATTACGCTCTGTGGTTTCACCTCCTGCGTGCCCCACACATGCTAAGCATTCCTCACCGCTGCCCTGGAAGGCAGATAAGCCTGGCTGCTACCTTCATTCAACATCTGGAGAAGGCAAGGCTCCGGAGAGCAAGGCTGGCTTGGGACCATACTGACGAGGGAGTCAAAACAGGGATAAAACGTCACTGGCAGCGCTCTGCCAGCCAGGCCAAAGAGCCATCTCCTCCAGGATTCTCCTGCTAAGAGGAACCTATAGAGGACGGTTGAAAGAGAGAGCATGAGAGGTGGGGCAGACCAGCATGACTCTTCTCTGTTCTATCCCTTCAGTTTCCATCTCCATCCGCACGCCATGCAGCAGACATCACTGCCCGCTTTTGACGTCGCAGCCATGTTTATGACTTAATCTTCCCCCGGGTTAAAAGGGGAGAACGGATGAATTCCAGACAGGGCTCACAGGTCCATATGACACTTAACATGGATCAAGGGTCAAAGAATTGTTTAAGTGTTCCTTTATATTCCCATTGGGTTTGCTCTGTCATGAGCTTTCAATCTCGCAGTTTTCAGAGCTGTACGCACAAAGATTTACGTCCATACACTTGTATCATGGTGGGACAGATTAATCACCTCTCTCTCCACTCCAAATGAATTATCCTAAAAGACTGAAAGACAGACAAGTTGAGATAATTTGAAGAACAAAAGGGCTAATTTCCCCATAGGGAATGTACTTGCAGAGTTTAATCTGAAGCTCTGAAGAACTTCCTTCTTCTGTGCTTGACAATCCTAACAAACTATCCGTGGCAAATGCCCCCGCAGCAGTCCTCATTTGACAAAGACGAATGGGCTAGGAGTCTTCAGATTGGAACCGTTAGTAAAAATATTAAAAGAGAGAGTTTTCTTGACTCTTCAAGAGTGGAGCTTTATGCAGAGGAAGTACACAGGGAACGAGGGGAACTCAACCTGACCGTTGGCTCTGACTCTGCTCCTGCCCTTGCAGCCACCACTCCCCTCTGTGAACTCTAACAGCATTTTCCACCACTGCCCCGACATTTGTGTGTGGGAAACACTCTGGTTTTGCACAAGTGCAGATCCCACTGCCTGCCAACCTACCCCACGGTGGGAGCTCTGCCTGCAGCATGCAGTAGGTTCAGGACCTGTATTTATGCATGGGGCTGGGCAGCACTACGAATTTCTCCTGAGAGAACAACTTTCATGACTTCAGAAAAAGCCCAAAAGAGGATGCACTAATACAGATATTCTCTTTCCTAGCCATGGACAGCATCTGTCTAAGGACGAGCGCATCAGTGGCAATCCAGCTGCTCAGAGTATGGCTGCTGGTATGGTTCAGGTTGTGCAACTTCATGTGCCAGCAAATCCCAGTTCTGTGTGAGGTTCCTCCTGCTGCGGGGGCATGGATGGAAATGGGGAGAACAGTCATTTTGCACTCCTGCAAATACTAATGTGTCATAGAATCAGAATCGTCTAGGTTGGAGGGGACCTTTAAGATCACCGAGTCCAATCACCAACCTAACACTGCCAAAACCACCTCTAAACCATGTCCCTATTCCATAGAATTAGATTTTGTTAGGTATTTATAGCACTGTCAGAAAATTGTTTTAAAGATATTTATCCTTAAAACTAAATGATCACAACAAGTAACTGTATTACTTTTAGAGTGGTATCTTTACATTCTCAGATAATTCAGATTTAAGATAATTCTCTCATATTCTAAAGTTTGCCTTTTTTTTTTAAATTAGGCCAAACCATAGTAGTCAGTCTAATGAAAGGTATCTCTTCTAGCTTCAAATCTTCCTTCCTTAACCTGTGTCCTTATATCAACACAGCCACAGCTACCCGTGGTTATTTCCAGTACTGCGTATAGAAGATTTTATTTCCAGCAACGTTCAAGTCTTATGCTGAAAGCCAGGAGCCCTTCTCTAGACAAAAAAAGTAAAATAAAAAATGCCCACAAGCCATTGTAAGCCTCCTGTCAGAGGCAATGCAAACAATGAACACCATTCTTTGCTATGTCTCTGTGGAGCAGCAGTCTAAACTTTGCCTGCTCACTGGTCAGGTAGAGCCAGTCAGGGGAAGCACGAAGAGAAGAGATCGCCATGGGTAAGCGGTCCCACACCCAGCCTCCCTAACAGCCGCCGAGGAACAGCGGTGCTCCTCTGCGAGCAAACCAGCTCCAAATAACGCTTGCCAAGGCTTTCCTGACTCCATCCCTGGAGGTGGCCCCGAAGCCTGCCTGATCACATCATCAGGGAGCGCTGCTCTCCAGGAACGTTCCCTCGCGCTGGTCTGCATGAGCTGTTACTTCTCACTCGCAGCGCTACCCTAATTCTTGCTCTTATTAATGCTGACATCCTTCTTAGTCATTCCCCTCCCCTTCCAGTTTTACCATGTTTAGTCCTTTTTAACCTTTCTGTGTAGATCAATCCTTCCCAGCACTATGAATAAATAAAAGCCTTCTGTTCTCATCAACAAAATGGTCTTTTAACAGTTGCAAGAACAACACAGCAATCACTTGGAAAAAAACACAAAACCAAAACAGCTAATATTTGATGCATTTAAAAATCTCCGCTCCAGCTATTTTCTGCTGCTTAGAAATAAGTGCTTTGTCAAATAGAGAAAACAGTGAGAAAATCAATGGGGATCACAAGCAGTGGGTGTCTAAGAGGGACCTGCTAACCCATCAGAAATGCTTACCACACATGAAGCAGCAGCGGGGCTGAAAAAGAAAGCTGAACTTCAGTTAGAAACATCTAAGGAATATGAATAAGCTGTTAGGGCTGCAACCTTTCCCTTTGCTTTGATCTGACATTACACATAACTCGAGAGCGGGGAAATTCAACAGCTTCAAAGAGGGTCAAAGAGCCGGAGGTCTCTACATACCAGGACAGGTAGAGGTTTTATTCTGTCTGGAGAGAGAGGGATGTCGGAGGGGCTGTCCTCAAGCAAATCTAAGGGCTAGGAACTGCTGCCAGGTTAGGGCTAAGTATTTCACCTTCCTCATCTTCCCGTAAGACAGCCCCATTACCCGTAAGAAGCATCAGCAAGTCCAGCAAGACCCAAGAGAGTCAGTCCCACTACTGTTAAAGAGCATAGGAGAGAAGTAAATGAATTTTTGTGGCCCTTGCATCTTGGAAATGCTTTGTAACTGCCATTAGTTGACACGTACTTTTGAAGGTGAAATTGCGGTTGTTCTGGGCTCTGGCCATGTAATGCAACCATAGAGAATAAGATCTCAGCAAATGAGATGTTACAGGAAGAGAGATGAGGATAGCTGGAACATCATGTGCTTTACCAACTGAAAATGCTTGGTGTGAGAAAACAAAGCCACATTCTCTAGCCTTTATTCTCATTTTCCTTGGCTCTCAGCTTTACAGATCCCTAAAAATACTGCATTACAGCTAACGGAGTTGCAATCTGCCTGTGACTGACTGAAAAATTACAATATCACTCCACTTTGATGAATCTCCCACGGGTATTCCTTCTAAGAGGGCTTTCCTAAATTGATTGCCAATAACCTAATATGTTTGCCTGTCTCTTTTTTCTGTCATCAGAATGTTGCCATAATAAAGGAATAGTAATATAGAAAAGAAATTGAAAAGGTGAGATGTCATTTCAAAATATCTAAAACTTGCAGAGATGTGTAGCAAGGTCATCCCAGCAGCCTTAACTCTGCCTTCACGAAGCTGCACGCCAAGCAAACCCAGAAACCATGGGAAACTGTTACCTGCCCATTAAAAACACCATATAAGAGACCACAGAAAAAAAATGCTGTGTTGCAAAGAAATACCATTTTCTTCTTTCATGGGATTGATATAAAACAAAGAAGTTTAACAATATTAGATGTAGAAGGTTAAGAGGTCTTCTGGAATTAAATTTTCACCACCACCGGTGGAAAATTTCTAATACATATCTATGAGGTCCAGCAGTCTTGGGATTACTATGAAATACCTAAAAGAGTAAACGACATGCTAAGAGAACCAAACCAGTGATACTTTATACGGGGCAATACTAAGACGCAAATTTGGGTGAATACTGTTATGCTGTGAAGTGCCAGCCTATTTGCTGAAGCCTTGCGTAACAGGAAACGGTGGTGCAGAGCATCCTTCAGCAAGATTTAGAGCCAGCGCATAAGCTCCTACAGACTCAGCAATATAAATGGAAATTATTTTTCCTTCTTTTGACTGAAGGATAGACACAATATAAATCAGTCAAGTCACGCATACTGCAGCCCTAGTAACTTCCCAACTCATTTGGGAAATCATGCTAGCCACGCTGTGGAACTGCATTAATAATCTCACGGATAATGCGCCTATATTGGGAATTTTATCCATGAGAATACCAGAATCAGAATGAAAGTCCAGGTTGGGAAATCTGTGACAAGCTCATAAGACTAAGAGCCGCTGTAAGAGATGGGGAACAGAAAGCGATTATTTTGCTAACACAATTGAATAATTAATATTACCCAAAGATATCCAAAGGACGGGACACAAAGGGGGGACACACTGGTGAAGTGATTTGGAATGGACAAAATGGTGAAGGAAAGCTATAAAATTCCCAAATTTGCAATTGAGCAAATTTGGGAATGGAGGTGTTTATGTCCTTCAGCTCTCACTGGTGTCCAGCTCAGGCCGTATTCCACCACACAAAGTTTATCCTCACCGCTTACCTCTTTAGGTGCAAAGATCATTTTACAGACCCAAAAATATGTCAGTTGTCTTTCTAACTTACAGTGAATCTAGGCTCTGTTAAATTAGCTCTTTGTGTAACACAACTGTGTTTCGATTGTTCTGCTTTTGGGTTCCGCTTTACCCTCTCCCCATTGCTGATGAAGAGAAACCAAACTGACTTTACGAAGAGAACTGCAGGTTTGACAGGGAGAATGAAGTTGTTAACTGACCTGAGCAACCAGATTTGTACTAACTGAAGTGAACTAATTAATCCAGCAACATCAGTCTATAGAAAAAAAACCATGAAATATTTATGCTTCTCTAGTCAAAAGGATATTGAAGGAAAAAGAGAGCAGGTAACAGCCTCTTTATATAGAACTAAAACATGCCTGACAGGAACCTTCACCCCAAAGGCCCTTCTCCATCAACAGAAGAGGCATTCTCTGTATCAAATACATGCAATAAATACAATGTTTTATCGTTTCTTCTAGGTTTGTTGCTACCAATATCGTTATTTTAACTCTACTTCTTAAAACCTTTATCAAGTTTTAAGGGAATGAGGAACTAAGGCACGACGTTAAGCATGCACAGCAAGCAACCGCAGTCTCTCGTAGGCCCACGGTGGCTCTGAACAAATTGCTTCTGTGTCCCAGAGTTCAGTAACTTTTTGTATATATTATCTGTGGTCTACTCACAGCAGCTGCAGAGTGGAAAACACGTGGCATGTTCTATCGCCTTTCTCATGAACTTTACGCCATAGAGATAAACAGAGAGGAATGACGACACTTTCTACTGGGATCACTGCAGACTCCTGCTAGCCTACGTCCAACTCAGAAGGAAGTATATCGAAATGAATGAATCAACATTTGGAAATACTATGGGAGAGAGAGACTCATATGGTCAGCAATGATACTTCTGCACCAGCCAAATGGCTGTGTAAAGCCACCCCTGAATATGGCATGTCATCAGTTGTCCAGAAAAATCACATGAGATTTATTTATTTTCCTTGCAAACTGTCCTGAGGGCTAGGTATTCTCTTTTTCAGGGAAACTATAGGGTTCATTTTTGCATACCAAGTGCAGTGCTGTGATTGAGGGAGTCATGAGAGCAAATGCGAGGGGAAGCCTTGGTCACCTGGATTCCGTAAGGTTTTGCCTTTCCTCTCACAGACTAAATGGTGCAACGCTTCACATGCCCTAACTCCTACCACATTCAGGATCTTCAAGCTCAAATTCAGCAGTCCTGTCTTTGAGGAGACCTAAGGGCAGGTTTGAGTCTCAGCTTCAGCCAAGTAAAGTGCAGTATACTTTCCAACGTGTTGCAGTATACTTTCCAATGACAGTGGAGGATCTGCCAGAAGGAGATCAGATTTACGCTGATATTCATCCCATTTCAATCTGTCAGCCCAGAATTTGGCCTTGCCTTTTGTCCACTACCATCATTAATCCCATTGATTCATTTTGCTAATATCTAGAGTGACTCTTGCAGAGAGGCAGCAATCTGCAATGATAAAAACAAAGCAAAGACTTCCAAGCACAAGGAATTAATGAAGTTGCAAGAGTCAGGCGTGACTAGAGGCTACCAAAGAACTAGGATAGATGGTTCAAATATGTTACCAGGATGTCCAAGTTCATGTGCTGCGGGAGATCCGGTGATACCCAGCATATCTACATCACAGAATGGAGCACAGATCAGAGATCTTCAAGCCAGAAGAGGCTGGGACAGTAAGTCTACATGGCACAGCATCACCCAGACCTACTGGCTGAGGACTGAATTGGTGTTGCTGGGTTATCACAGCCTTGCATGCACTCGGGCTGGTGTCTTGTCAGAGCTGAAGTGTGTACAGCCAGCTCCAGTGCCTCTGCTGGACTCTGGAGATGTGGCCAAAGAAAGATCTGTGATGTCTCCATGCATGTCCATGTCTCAGGGACGCAGCTGCCTAGTTGTGTTGGTGTGGTAAAAGCTGTGCTGTCATTTCAGCCTCCCCTCTGGGATCATTTAGGACAACGAGCATGGATCCAACAGAAATGGCTCCTAGTCCCACTTCCACAGTGGATAATAACTCTTCACCCCCCCCCAAGAGACAGGTGAAAGAAATAATCCTTATACAGAGGTTAAAATAGCACCAGCAGTAATATCAATGACAAGGCTGAGGAAAATTCAAGGAACAGGGATAGCTTTTTACAGACCCAATATGCAGATCTTTACAAAGCAACAGGTGATCCCTTTCTCATTTATGCTGAGGTGTAAATATTTTATTAACTCTTCTCTCACTGCTGAGTAGCTTTAATGGCATTTGCTTCAGTAAAGTCCTGAGCTGCTGTAAATCAAGTACTGTTTTAGGCTACTCACCATGGTCATGGGCAAAAACAAACAAGTTAAGTCCTGTCAGCCTCTGGGCCAATTCATCATAGCGGCCGCAGTGTTCCCCAGCGCCATGAGCGATAAACACGAGGGCCCTAAATGGAGCATTAAGGTATAAATCATTAACTTGGCAATCAACCCACAGCTGCAAGTAAAAACAGCATATTCAGTTTAGCAACAGCATTTCAGACATCAGCAAATACAAGGCAAGTATATAATGGCTGAGGTGGGTTTTAACAGAGAAGAACCGACTGCCATCCTGACCTGCCACTGACCTGGTCTTCACCAGGTGGTATCAGGACAGACCACGTGGAAGTCAGCTGCTCATGGGACAGGCACTGCTCTTTCCCATTTGTTTGCCACCATGGGCTGCTGCAAGTTGAAGATGCAGGTGGGCATCAGCATCAGTCCTTGAGGTGGTTAACTCCATCCTGGGCTTGAGGCACCTACACTGCTCCTGCGGTGTAAGTGTTGCCATTGATTTCTTTGGGGATTGGTATTTCTCTGTGGTTTCAGATGCAAATATTGTCCTTAACTTTGTAATTTGCAACATTATCTGATGCTACAAAGAACTCTTAAAGATGAAATTTCAGCTAAAGAATAGGTTTCAAGCAGAGCCCAGAACTTTGGTTGGAGTTTGAAATTTTATCTTTTGACCCAAATTCTGGTAATTTTACGATTCCAGTTTCTGCTCCAAAACAGTTGCTTCACTTTGGTGATTAAAGTGACTCTTACATATGGGTCGCTAGTCCCACGCTCTAGTCCCACAGCTAGAGATAGGGATCATAAAAAAACCCCAGTCTAATAGACACTTCGTTTTTAAAGACACACAAATACTTACCTTCAAAGATTCCAGTTTTACCAATAATATTTTACTTTTACTGGAATGGAAACAAGTGAGAGTAACGGAAGTTGAATGAACCTTCCCAGTGTTTTTACTGGACAAAGTTTGTATAGAATTAGACTAGAACTATAGCAGAAGCAGCAGTGGAATTACAGAAGTTTTGCTGAATTCGACAGGTGATTATTTAAAATCCAGCTTTAGCAACATAAACATAACTTGTTCGTTTAAAAGTACCATCTGTCATTGCAACATCAGCAACCACAAAACAGTTTGAACACTACAAGTTAGACATTTTCGGTACATTAACAGTGAAATATTAAATGAACTGACAACATAAAACAATGACAGCAGTTTACAGCTAGTGAATTCCTCAACTTTATTTTGACTGAGGTTTTGAATACATTTTTAGACAGTGTATTCACTGCAATAAACGTCTTTGATCTTAATATATTTAAACTTAAAAAAGGTGGATGATGTAGAAACTCCTGCTTTAGCTCTTTGATTAGCACCTGCTTCAAAGTATTTGCTCATGCTAGACAACTTTAAAGCACATCCATCGAAACCAGAAGGATTTTGCAGAGCACACAGCAAACACAAAAGCAGCAATGCAAAGATGCTCTGGTACCTGTCTAATACTAATTAGCAAGGGTGAGGCTAGGTCATGTGGCATATTTAACTTGCTGTGCCTTACAGATGTTCTTTAGTATCACTGAAGGTTTCAAAACGATTAGTGTGGAGCGGTCATTTCTTCCTTTGTCATCTTCCCCGGTCAATAGATTTGTCAAGTTATCAATGCACTTGCCAGACAGTCTGATGTTCAGAGTGCAGGGTCTATTATTACCGCTCCAAATGCTGAAGAAATGGAGAGACTGCTCATTCCACAGCGGAGAATATTAACTTTATTCAGCAGAGTCATCATGGCTTTACGTGATGGCTTTACGTCCCACCTCTCCCAGACACAGGCAGCCCAGCAGAGACATTGCGGCCAGTGCTGGAATAGCGGGTCATTATTCTATACATGCCCCGGAAAATTGGGCAAATGCTTCTGCCTCCACCTACGCGTAATGGTCTGGCATCTCAGCCTTGGTCCTGGGTCACCTAAAGAGACCCCACATCACAGTCCCCACGTTTGGGGCTGGCAGATCTGCTAGACGTTCCGAAACGCATCAGGGGCGAGGGGTGAAGCAAAGCCAGGCTGTTATCCCCCAGGCTCTGGGCTCTGCGGCACAGCAAGCAGTGGCACAGGATGCTGATGCAGAAACTAAGGAAACGTGAGCAAAAATTCCAGTGTACTCATCACCTTGACATCCAACAGATTCAGACAGGCACAGTCTCTCCACTCTGCACCTCCTGTTACCTGTCTCTTGACAGCTTCCCTGCTCAGTCTCATACTTAAGCCCTTGGTTACTCTTCAGAGGACCGACCTCTATTTCCGCTGACTAGGCACAGAGATTAAGGTGCAACTTGGCTGACTGAAGACAGCCCTTCATTTCTCAGAGAAATATTATTTGAGTGTATGCGCTGAAATGCATCAAGTGAATGAAACTTAATGGGAAGCTGGCAAAGAGATCTCTGCCAGGAAATTCTTGCTGTTATTTCATTCCCCCCCCCCGCCGGCCCCCGACAGCAAAGCCCTTAATTTTGCTTTCATTCACACTGATGCAGCACCACGACTTTGCCTGACAGCATCCCGCTAGATGCTCAGCCCCCTCATCTTCCGTGAAACCAGGGAGAAAAGAAGCAAACCTCAGTGCTTCCGAGAGGCAAGGTGTTCCTGCAGCCTCTCCTCTCGGCCAGCACGACTGCCCGGCAAGGCAGAACCGAGCCTTTGGACACCACAGGGAAGAGACCTGGGTTATTATTTGTCTGCAAAATACCAAATTAAATTCCTGAGACTATTTGTGCCTTACGAGCCCTAATGGCAGCATCTGTCGAGAAGATTTAGACGCTTTTTGAGAGTTTTGTCCTATCAGTAGTCATAAACAAGGAGTAACATTTCCAAATTGTTAGATCAAAACAGAACTAGCTCATTTTGTTGTTCAATAAAAAGTGAGAATGGCTCTACAGACTGAAAACTAGGTCACTTCTACGCCAGTCCTTCTCTCCAGCTTTCAGGTCGAAGCACAGGGGCCATACATTAAACACGACAGCTTGAAAAAATGAAGTTAGTATGACATCATCTCAGCAAGGATTGAAGGATTTGGCTCTTTCACCTAATCTCCCATTTTCCATTACAAAACAAGCTTAGATTTGGCAAATAATACCTGAAGGCAGTATAAAAAAATACATGGTTCAACATATTTTCACTAGCAAGCTGGCATGAAAATACGAGTGATTAGATTGACTGACAGCAGTTCTTTACTGTATGTAAACATTTTTGCAGACACCCCTGCTCTCGAATGGCAGCCTGCTCTTTCCTACCGCAATGGCTGGAATAACAGAATATCAGAGGCTGCTTTCAACAGAGTTGTTTAAAATTAATACAGAAACCCCGCAGGCTTTCAGGTTTCGCAGGACCGCAGTGCCTCTGCGCGTGACCTCAATGGAAGTTTTGTTTAAACAAGGCTTGCGTCTTGGCCGTGTATCAAATTGGTTCTGGGGAGACATTTCTTCACCTCCAGCTCTTGCAATTGCACTGGTGAAATCCTTGGAAACTCTCCCGCCTCAGGTAGAAAACCCTGCGCACAGCCTGCAAAGCCTTCTGGTGGAGACTGACCTGTGCCTGAACCCATGCTAACTCCAGTCTCTCTAACTGCAGGCGGGGAAACCTGATGTATCTTTGGATGCCTCAGCTGGCTTTGGCTGGTGGAACTGTAATTGTTGAACATCTCGAAATAGCATTGCTTTGGCATCTGCTCAAGAAAGCACCTAATCACACAACAGCCCGTTTCCCCACGTTCGGCAGGTGTGTCTCCACACAAAGCCAGGGTGGGAGCTGAGCAACCACGTGCTCGATTCTCACCTAACTTGTGCAACAATTACGGCTATTAAAGGAAACCAGTTTATTGACTGCTGTTTGCGAAAGCAACAGACAGTTTTCACAGATCCCTGCCCTTCCCATAGCCTTCGCCGCCTCCTCCTCCCTCCCCACTGCAGGTTTCTGCCTCCTGGTGCTGCACAGCTTGGCCAACAGATGACAATGTAATAAGTAACTACTTATTACAACAAGAGGGCAGGACAGTATTTGTCTTTACTGTTCAAATCATCCACAGGCTGTGTTTACTTATCTCTCACGAGGAGAGGATGCTATATACCCGTGACCAGTCCCTGCTCCCACATCTCCACTGTGCCGGCCACCCATGCCTGGTATCAGTCCATCCCGTGCTGCAGTTGCAGCTTGCCACGCGAGCCGTACACCGCGATGCCGCACGTGCAGTTGGTGGAAGGCACCCGCAAACATCCTTTCCTGAATCAGGGAGGTTGGGAGTGGCAGAGACCAGGCTGCAACGCAAGGTTGGGGTGTACAAACCCACAGGAACGCATCGTGTCTCTGTCCTGCCTCTCGGAGAAGTCACCAGCTGATCTAAGTTTAGCCGTGGGCAACCCTTCCAAATTTCTCACTGCAACTTCACAGCCTCTAATATCTCACTTCTTGTGTGGCTTTGCAGGGCAGGAATTCAGCTTCAGGTGCAAGAGCAGAACCAGTTTTAGAGGTTCCCACCTTCTTTATTGCTGGGCACATGTTGCCACCTCTGCTGTGCCAGCACAATTGTTTAGAGATGCAATTCCACGATCAGTTGCAGGAGAAGAATTGCAGGGAAAATAAACTGCAGCACCAGCCTTACGCAAATGAGCAAGAGCCCTCCTAAACCAGGGCTCTGTCATTAGAAGAAACAACACTCAGAAAGCTGCTGTGCTATGAAATCTGGCAGGCCAGAAACACAACTCAGGATGTGGGCCCTGCTGGGCATAAGGCCCATGTTCTTGCTTCATTTTCAACAAAAATCATGTTGAAATTGAACTAGATGAGGAAGGTTGTGAGCAGGATGGTATGATTTTAACATCTTGTGTCCTCTGGGGACAGAGGCATTTCTGTGGGACCCCGTGCATGCTCTTTTATTGCCAGAAAATAACCCAAAACACTGGGACTAGACCAAAGAACTGAAGACAAGCCTCCTATGACTGCATATATGAAAAATGCAATTTTTTTCCACTCCATTCAAAAGCATTCCTCTTCAGAACAATATTTAAGTACTTGCTTAACCTCAGGAAACTTTCTTCAGCTCATGAAAGTCAGTAGGACTTACAAAGTACAAGATAAAAGTTAAAAAAGGATTTATAAAAGCTGTCCTGAATAAGGACTGATTTAATCACATGTGGACGCGATTTCCTGAATCAAGCCCTTGCAACTTAAGCTAATACCACGTTATTCTATGTAAGGCAACTAGACTTTTCATTTGGTATTAGGTATGTTGTTACCAGAACAAGATCAGCTCTAACAAAGAACATCTGACTGGCGAAGTTTTGAATGCTTGACACTAAATTCCTAAAGTAATTTTAAAAAACTAACAGACAGGAAAGCTCTGAGTTAGCTACGCTGCCAGAAAAATGACTGGCTTACTGAAATTAAGTATCACATTTTGTTGTGTTGTTTGAGCTGATTTATCGGTTCCTTTGTAGCTGGCATCAGCCTAAGTCTTAGAACCACAGTGAACAATTAACCTTTATTCATCAAAAACATTTCACTGGTGGCATTTTTGGACAAGCAACTGGATAGCTGCTCACAGACCTTTTTAACTTGTTAAAAATGTAATGTCATTTACGTATATTTTGCTTTCAAAGTATATTATAATGGAAAATCAGTTAAAGGTATGCATTCTTGTGTTAGCTGCTTAGTGGTCCTCGCTGATTATGAAGATTAGTTACCTTTCATATAATAAGATTATGCATTAAGCAGCTTGTAACTTTGTGGAGCTTTAACTGTCATTCCAGTTTTCTACCCTTAGTATTTGGTTAAAAATTACCTTATTTTTTTTAATTTCCAGCTAATCTTTTCCAAGAACACGTGATGAAGAATGAATTGTTTTGTTCACTGTAACAGACATTGGTGACCTTTTCTCTGTGGGCCTCTCAAGCCTCTTGCTTTGGGTGTTAAAACCTGAAGTTTGGAAGAGGGATGTCTCTCTATCTGCTTTTTGAGTCAGCTTTTGCACTTTTTTTTTTTTTTTTCCCTGAGGTGATTTGTGTCCTGAAGCAACCCTGACAAAACCTGGGCCATGGGAAGGGATTACAAATAGTTATGGCAATCTCTCTCATGTTGTGTGTGGTTGTGACCTGCACAGTTGGCCAAGAGTTCAGCCTGGTGACGCCGGTTAGACAGGAAAATTGACGGTGGGGTCAGATGTGTCCCTTCATGCTGTCCTCCCGTCTCTAGGAAACATGCAGAGTTATATCCCTCTGAAGACACAAGAGGCAATGACTTTGCTCCCAATTCCAAGCCATTTTTCAAGGAGGCATTACGCCCAAGAGCTTTGCTTGCTTTCTTGCTCAGCTTTTTTGAGAAATGCATTCTCAGCCTCTGCTCTACTGGCCCATATACGCTCAGTTTTGCCACGTAGGTCCATAATCTGGGTAGTCACCCTTTTTTTCAGCCATCATTGGAGTTGAATAATGTTACGTTAAACTAGCAGTTCTACTGCTGCTTTTCCCAGCTCAGGAGAAAGACCAAGCCAGAATAGCAATAGCCCAGAGTGGAGTCTCTTTCAACCATCTCTCAATATCACAGACAGTGTAGCATCAGCATGGATATCTCACAGAGCTCCAAATCTGGAGGAATTCACCTCTTCCAGAGAGACTGAGGTAAGCAGTAGTTCAAGACTCTAGTAGTTTAACCTGTGAAAAACATTTGAGCACCACAGAATGCATCAAAGGACCATGCGCCATGCTCACACTACATAATTTCTGCTTGATTTTACAGGGCTTGTGGGGTTTTAGGATTCTGCATGTTTGTGTTTGATGTGATTTGGTCTAGTCCAGCAAAATCAGTAGGTTCATTCCTGTCCAGAGCCTAAACTGCCAATTACAAAATAAACCCCTCCAGCAAACTCTGCTTCCTACCTTGTACTCAAGCTTGGAAGTTCCCATTCAAGCCTGCCCAAAGGGGCTGCTGTTAGTTTGGGCAGCATCTGACTGTCTAACACGATAGAGACTTAGGGCTCAGTCTTAAAATCTGTGCTTGCCTCCATGAGCAACTCTCTTGCAACCTGTCTGCGAGCCTGGTCTCATCATACATCTCAAAATCACAGCAAACCCTCATCAGCATAGAGTTAGGAGGACATTTGAAAACTGCCATGACCTCCAGGAGGAGTAACATGGGTAGGTTATTCAACAACACCGGAAAGTGTAGACACCATAAATCAACGGAGCAGAGACAAAACTGGGTAGTACCGATATATTTCAAAACGAAAGGTTCAACAGGATCTAGCTAAAGCCAGCACAAAACAATGTGGAGATACGGCTTACACTGATTTATTGTCACTCTTTGAAAAGCAAGTCCTCACCAAGAATAACTCATGCGTGGTCTAATACAGGGAAAAGAGAGTAAGGAAACTTCAGGTGAGGGTGGGAGGGAAGGAATGACTGGAACCTGGCAACTGCACAGCTCTGGACAAATCTCTGCAAAGTTAACATTTGAGACCAGCTGCATTTTGTTTCAAGGAAGCTTTGAAGTAGCATTTTAGGGGACACAAGGCTGAGATCAGAGGTGAAAGGTGCGGTGTGTAGCTTAAAATCCAAGGCCCGGATCTTCCCACCCCTTTCTTGGCTAAAACTGAAGAGAAGGGATTCTAGGGCTACACGGACTGCCTTGGGGAGAGACTCCTCCACTTTGATATCAGGGATGGGATTTTCCTCAGCAGAACTGACTGCCAGACCTGCCGCTCCGAACCCACATGGCAGAGAAACCTCTGGAGACACCGGCGGCTTGGAGCTGCACTCTCCTCTTGCTGCTGCCCCTCTATACAGCACAGGAACCCCTGAAAGAAGAATTACGACTTCTGTTTCCAAAGCGGCAAGGTGTAGGCATTGCTCACACACGCAGGACTGAGGAAGGGATGACTCGGGGGCAGCCCGGGCAGAACTGCCCCTGGACCTGGCTGGGAGTAAGGCTGGAATCAAACATCCCGGTTCTGTACTTTGCTTCAGCCCTTCCTCGGTGCAAGGGCTACCAGAGAGATAAAATGGAGGTCATAGCTCTCAAGGGGAGCTACAAGGATGAATGCACAAAACAGTCAGCGTCCTTCTAAGAAAACTGTGCAAAGCATTATTTAAACAGAAGTCATCAGCTGCAAAATGCAAGTTGATCTGAAATCACACCCAAAATTTTTAGATTAGCTTTAAGGTGTGGGGGAAGAAAATTCAAAGCAGCAAAAGAGTTTCTGGCATAGATCCCCTTGGAAATCAGGAAAAATAAGAAACTTCTTGTTAATTTTATTAAAAATTAATTTTCACGTGGAAGCAAAGCCACCACAGATGGAAGATGGCTACAAAACCACGATTCTCAATGGAGAACCAACAGACAGGGAGTAAGAACGGTTTTCGCAGACCCCCCCCTCCTCTTTCATGGACCGGCACTGAACCTCTAACGATTTCCAAAGGGACAGAAATTACTGTTTAGCCAGTCGTGTAGCAGTTTCTTCTTGACATCAAAACGCAGGCACTGCCTGGTGAGCCAAAGCCTTGGAAAAAGAAAAGCTTGTGTAATTAGACGGACTGTCCTTTCAAAGCATGAGAAAGCTGAAATTAAAGGGCCAGAAGCTTTCTTCTGCACAGTCACTATTGCTGAAACTCAGCGCTACTCACCAGTTCAGGACTAAACCTGTTCACCGAACAAAGAAGGGTTTTTTTTATATATAAAAGTATCCCTCTGTTCAAAGTAGCTGTGCAAAAACGGTTCCTTCTTACGGAGTTCACTTAGCCTCGGCACGTTCAGAGCACTGGTACCTGTTCCAGGGACAAGTCACTACGTACTGCTGCCATGAGCTCATAGCTGGACAAACCCAACTCAACCCTAAAAGACCAAGCAGGCTTCCTAGAAAGGAACAAGGTGTGCTTTGTGTTTCAAGCCATGCAAGAACGCTCCCTACACGGCATCCTACCGTCATTTTGACCATTTAATCTCACCTTTCTGCACAGCACAGAAGATGGCGTTAGCCAGCAGTATCCCTGTATCGAGGTGAGGGGCCTCTGTAGGTTTCAGATGATGGAAATTACTTTACTTAGGAAAGCCATCCCTCTGGTTAGGGCCACACAGGTACTTGGTGACTTTTAAATCCTTTGTAACATGCTTGCTCGCTCAGGTATTTTCAAATGTTTGCTAGGAATTGCTTACAGTTTGAGAGAAATCATGAAGTGGTGCAGAGGACGCTACATCTAAATGTTAAGCAGTGTTGCCTAAAGTCCTCTAAGACAAGTCTGCAGACTTTTTCTGACTGCACTTTCTTCACAAGGTATTTTTCATGCAGGAGCTGGACATCACTAGCGGTCTGAACCTGCGCTCACCAGGGGTTCTTCATGGTAAGACTCCTCACAAAATCAATGGTTCTTCAAAATGGGACTGTCCACCTTTTAGACACCAGCTGTGGTTCTAATCACCTCCAGTCTAGAGCTGTTATTTCAGGGAGTGGATGGTATGGCCAACTCATGACAAGCAATATTGAAAAAGTTATTAAAGGAAGAATTCAGCTCATCTCCCCAGCACCTGTGCGGGGAAGAAGCTGAAAAGCGCACACCTGGCACAAGGGGGTCAGAGCGTTTCCCATCTATTCCTTGCAATAACAACTGTACAACTGAAGTACTTTGGTCAGGCACTTCGGGTTTACATGGCCAAATCTTCACTGGCGTGGAAAAGAGCTGTGAATAAGTAAGGAGCAAGAAAGGGGATGCCACTTTACCTGTTCCCTGAACTCGAGATAGTATGATATTATTACTTTTTAATAAAGCACTGACTGTGCAATTCCCAATTGTCTGGCAATGGTTTAAAGCAAAACATAAGACTTCAATTCCCTGAAATACTTAGACCTGATAGTATGGTTTGTAACCAGGCAATTCCACCAATAATGCGGAACTCTTGATTATTTCCTGCACCGAGTCAATTACCCGTCCTCACTTTTACCTTTCAGATCCAATTTTGTCTGCCGTCCTCTGTGTTGGCAGAGATCTCAATTGGTTATCTTTAACAAACTGACGAACACATAAAAAGTTCAGACAAGTCTCCAAATAGCCAATCTTTTTCTGCGTGAATTTCCAAAAGCCAGGGTGGAATTATCCCATAAACTCAGAGACAGAAACTCAAGGATTGATTTCTTAATCATAAAGCACTTATGTATATTTTAACATACTTTGAGATTAAGCACATTAATTTGCAATGAATAATCCTATCTCGGCCCATCCCAGAGCTGCCCTTCATCCCTGCCCAGCTATGAGAGGAATCTTTGCCGCGAGAGGCTTTGCAGGCTCTGTCAAAATCAATATCAGCAGCTGTTCCTCCGGGAAATCAGTAATGTCACAGGCAAAGCATCTGCCAAGGCTTTGAGCATGTTTCAATTAATTTACCATTCCACGTTTTCTGTAGACCTGAGGTAGGAGAGAAAGTTGAACGTAAGCCGCTAAACGTGAGACAGCAGAATCCTGCTAGGACAGAGATCGCTGCAACATGTGCTTTACAGGCTGAAATGTTTATTCTCGTTTTGAGCCAAAGTAAATTTGAACCGCAGCTGAGGTGCCTCTGGTTTACCTACAGATGATTTAATAGTTAAAAAATGGATAGAGACTTCTGCCTTGGGTTGCCAAATCCAGGTCTGTGTTATTTCTTGGTCGCACTGAGCTAATCTGGCTGTCCGCAGACTTTAGCTACGGCAGGCTTGTTTCCGAAACGGCTCTTTCATTTCTAGCACCAAGGCAGCTCCACCTGTGGCAGAGGGGGCTGCCAGGCTAATGTAAATCAGGAACTCCTTGCCATGAGTTTTAAACACTGTCTTGGTTTGCTCTCAAAAAGGGCTTGGTGTACCTGACCAACCTGGGGTGCAACTACTAAAGCAAGGATGAGTGGTAACAACAAAATAAAAGAGTATTTAGTTGGATGAATCCTTGGCTGCAATCACTTTAGGTACAGGCAAAGAAAGCTAAAGGCATGTGGGATGCCTTTTCTGCAGAAAAGCTTAAAATAGAAAAGGAAATCAATACTCATTTACAGTATCTGGCAGTCGCTGAACCAAAACATACATGCACACCTACAGCAGAGCAGAAATAACAACATTTATTTAAACCTCAAGCTGTTATTCTGCTGCAGGAACGCTGTGTTTTATGTGGAGCGCTTCACCAGAAACTGAGAAGTACCACACATTTCTGACCATTTTTAAAAAGCCTCAGCAATACCAAGAGCAAATACTTCCAGTACCACAATTATTAACCCCACCACTGCCAGGCCGGCTCCGACTCCTCTGATTGCTGGCAAAGAAAGACTCAGAGCTGATGTCTGCAGCAGGGAAGATGTTTTGTCTTTCCTCCTGAGTTTCTCCTCTGCCAACTTGCAAGACACCGTTTGTTGGATCACATGTGAATGGTGTATCTGTCACGGCCTGAGCAGGAACGGGAATGGGAATGGGAAGAGCTTCACCAGCTACATCAACACAGCGTAACACCAGGGCTGCTCTCAGCGTTGGAGACACAGAGGTCTCAGATGAGGGCTGGAGCACAGCACCTGCTGTGTGGGCCATGGGGAGGAAGAGAGACCTCAGTTCTGTAGCTGTGAGGTGGGGACGGGGCTCGGCAGCCCTGGAGCCCCCGTTCCCGTGCCCTGCGTGGTGCCCGAGCGCTGGCGCGGGCGCACAGGGCAGGGGAGAGGTTTGCCAAGTGCCCGTGGGGCAGCTCAAGCCGGGACACGTCTGCAAGCGTTCCGGGCTCAGCAAAATGTAAACAAGCCTCGATGCTACATTTAGCTGCGCATCTGAGCATCTCTCCTAAAGCAACAGGCAAACACGCACAGCGGGAAGCAACGCTTTGATGGTCAGAACCCTTAAATGATGCTTCAAAAGGGGAATGTATACCTATGTGTAAGAATGACACACTGTTTCCACCAACTGTGTAAAACTAGGGGGTTTAACCAGGGGAAGGAGTAGTGTTCAACAAATCAACATTCCCCAAACACTGAAAGTGAAATTAAATATAAACAAAGTGAATCTGCTGATTGATTTTTTTCCTCCATTCCCCAGCTCCCAGAAATGTGGCCAGTAAATAAACAGCATAAATAATAACAACAGCTGGCTTTTGTACAACACTCCTCATTCACAAAGACCAAAAATGCTTTCCAAAGGGTGCAGCGAGGCTTGTTGTAGAGTCACACAACGCCAGGATGAACGGGACCCCAAGAGGTCCTCTGATCCATCAGCCTCTCCCAAGCAAGGAGCAACCCTTCCTCCCGCTGCCATGTAAACCGAAGGACAAGAGGTGCTCGCCCATGGCCAGACAGCATGCCAGAGGCAGGGATGGACACCCAGCGTGAGGCAAAACCTGACCCTACAGCCATCAGCAGGAGCTTAACAGCAGAGTCAGAATGTCACTACGGGTTCCCTGAGCTCCAGCCCGGCGCTACATGCATGGGGCCACAGTGAACCTGGAAAGAAAAAGTCAATTTTTAAAAAGCTTTCCGTCCTAATGAACTTGTGGGCAGCTAATAACGTCAGAGAGATGATCTGTGCATTTTTCAGGACAACCTGGGTTAAGAGTCGTGGTGCTCCTTGCTAAAATAATTTGCAGAGGGTGAGAGGATGACTGAATGCTGATCGCCTGAATATCCTTTTAATAAAATGAGATTACAAATGCTGCTCAGAATACAGTTTTTAATGCTCCAAATATTGCAGACTAGCTCTCACATAAAATTGAAAAAATGAAGAACAAGCTCCACCGTTAAGTCAGCTAGATGTTATCTCTATAGCAATTTAATTTCTTACTGCTTCCTCATCACTCCGCATGCCTTTAGCCCAGCAAATTAAGCCACTGAAGATTTCTGGAATTTGACAGTTGAATTTGAAACCTCACTAAGATAGTTTTGAAAAATAAAAGTAAAAAATATGTTGAAAAATGAGAAAAATAAGCTCATCTTGCCAGCTGGTGAACTAGCTAACCTGCTGACACCTACAGCGAATTAAACCAACTTTCTGTTCCAAAAAAAAATGCCAAAGATTTAAGTTTTGTTCCCTCACTCTGCAAGCCTCAAGGTTGATCAAGGAAGAAAGAAAACATACAGAACAAGCCCTTTTTATCACAGGTCAGATAGATGGCTGAAAAAGATCAGTAATCTTTCTTGCCTACCAAATCTATAGTAGTTTGTACATTTTCTCCTTACCCATCTATACACAATACTGGAGCAAACGATTACTACACTATTACTGCTGAATGTTTGGCTTTAGCCCAGTTGTCAGTATTTTGTTTCCTTTCCTCCCCCCCCCTTTCTTTTCTTTCTTTTAACAGATTGCTGCTGAGACGATTTACTTGTAGCTGAACAGCAGAGAACAACTGAGGCATCACTTAGTAGATTTTTTTTTTAAATCTTGCTTCAAACATCAAGTACTCTTCAACCACCAAAACCTCAAGGAATAACTTACTTGCCCTGGTATCCTTCATCTAGGGACTCCAGACACAATTTATATCACTTGCCTGGATGATTACGCCCAATTTTAGATGAGAAAACAAAAGCCAGAGAAATTAAGGGTCCAATTCTGTAAAGCACCGGTTATTGTGCCACTGCCTAATGACTGTCTTGACCATGTGTTTTGCCTGTTCTCTGCTCCTCATTGACTTCTTAATTCCACTTTTTGACAATAAATTTTCTAGGTCTAGCAAGCTGCCTTTGACACCACTTAGGAAGGGAGGATCCAGAGGCTCCTGTCATCAAGTGAGCGCCCGCCAAGCATAAACGAAGATAGCTCCTGGCTGGAGAGCAAGCGTCTGACATGCAGAAGGGGAGCCTCTTTCCTTCCAGTGGAAGTACTCATGAAGTCAGGTGTTACTCAAGGTCTTGGGGACATTGAAAATGGCTACATGGCTGCTATTGCAAAAATAATGAATCCCTTTGGTCACAAACATACTGCATCTATCCAGGAGAAACTAACACACCCCCAAGGACAGCAAGCTCCAAGACCCATCCCCTCTCCTGCTCTTAGCTGTTTGTGGACAGCCCATAGGAGTGTGCTTGGAGGCAGGCAAACCTGAGTGGAGTGCTCTGGCCACCAGGACTGCTTCCACTGGATGCTCCCTGCCTGTCCCCAAGACCACGCCTCGGTACCACCGTCTAGACAGTGAGTCTGGCCAGCTTTGAGACACCTTCCTGACACCAACACCCAGTGACTCCCTCAGGGCTAGTTGCTTCAGAAGGTGTTTATGGTTGGGACCAGCCCACGGTTGGTATTTGGGATTGTTATACCGGCATTTCTCTTCCAGTTAACATGAGTAAATGTTACTGGTCTTCAAGAAGAAACCAATTTTAACGATGTTGAAAAACGGTGCTGCTAATTTCTTTCCTATAGGATAATAAGACATACTGATCGTCAAAATGTCTGTACTGGTAGAGTCAGGGCAGGGATGTATGGGTATAATTAAGGATTTAACTGGGTTGTGATGAGGTAAGGGACCCACCTAAGCATATTTTAGGGGATTTCATGTGCAGGATGCAATCCTATCTCCTTGGATACTTAGGAGAATCAGCCATTTGCTCTCAGGGTTGTGTCACATCTCTTGGATAAGGGACAATAGAAGGTTGTTAAACACTGATGGCGTCCATTCAAGTGGAAGCACATTAGGACAATGGCACGCCTGAACCTAGGGAAGGCAGCTCAGCCAAATGTGTCTGCAGGGACAGCTCTTAGAACAATGAGATTTCCCTAGAAGAACAAAGTGATCAGATGTTCGCCCTGGCTCTGAAAAGCACAAAGCCACAGCAGCTTGAAGGGAACTTGCAAGGAAACAGAGGCCAACTCCTCTGCCAAAGGCATCTAGAAAAAATAGCCTCTTCTAGCCAGTACAACTATACCAGCCAACTCTTGTTGTAGATGTATTCATGGTGATCTAAAAGAGCTGCTGTGTGTTCCCAAGGGATGTTCAAGAGTGCTGAAGAAATTGAGGCAAGGAACTGTGTGCAGCTGGTTTTATTACTTTGTCTAAACCTACACATTTCTTGTGCTAGTGAAGCAAAGTGCTCTTGCATCTGGAACCCTGATAAAGTTGATGAGTTTTTCTGCTTCAACTATTGAGTTGCTGTCAACAAACAACTGGTTTAGAGTGCTCCCAGTCTGATGAGCTGAAGAAAGCTTACGCAGCAGCGTCTGAGGGGAGAGCCAGTGCACCGTCTGCTCAGGATAAAGACACCTGGAGGGACAGCCAGGGCTGTCGCTGCTGAGTGACCAACTAGGGGATCCACCAGGGTGGTGGTGGTGGTGGTGGTACACAGGTGGTACAGGGTGGTGGTACAAGGCCAGTACCAACCAACAGACTTGTAATCCCATTAAAAGGAAATGGACTATTTGCACAAGAGAAGCAAGGTTTGCTTAGCCTTCAGTCTCTGGCAGAATCATGAGTAGAAGTCGAGTTTTACAACACAACCTCAAGACCATTTTTCTTCTTTTCTCCTATTTCTACCTCTACCTCTGATATTCACCGTGTTGGACAGCACTGTTTCCAAGAGTTCATCAGGTGGCACGTTGAGAATCAACACTGATTTTTGCTTCCTTTGCTGCTGTCTCAGGACCATGATGAAATTTTACCGCTTTGAGATTCACAACAGGGAACTCCTGAAGTCACCTTGTTCCCACACACCAATGTCACAAATCTGCACGCTCGTGCTCAGAAGCTGAGCCTAACAGTGCAATAAGCAAAAGGGACAGTTTAATTACAATTGTTACTCCCTTTGTTAGTTGCCTTTTTCCTTGGGTTCTGTGGAATAAAAGGCAGATTTGCTTCTGTTGAACATTCCTGTGGGGACCGAAAAAAATTACCCTACTAAAAGAGCCTGTTGGAAATATCTACAGCAAGAACCAAAGCTGTCAGAGTCCCTCTTACGTGAAGCTGGTTTGCTAATTTGCCCGTTCTCTGGAAATGCGTAAGAAATCATAAAAGGATGCCCCCATTCATGGTGAATAAGACAGACACATGGAGCAAAGAGAACACAGGCATTAAAGGAACACATACATGGCTGATGAATAAAAGAGAGGCTTTAGAAACTCCAGCAATAGCAACACAGCAAGCAAAGCCTGGAGTGTTGATTCGACAATGATAATTGTTATTTCCCCTGTGCACCGTGTATGATGTGATCAGACACAAAGGGAGCTGAATTCTTCCTACGACAAACTGTGCTGACATAAGTCACTTTGCACGATACAAACTCGGCCCTCATGTCTCAGTTTGAAGTTGACCTCATTAGTACAAACAGGTGTTCTTCCAAAGTAACTTCCAAAGGAATTAGAAATTCCTTTAAGTATTTCTAGAGACTAACACCATGCAGTATAATTAAAGACATTATAATTAGTGACTTGATTCCCTTTGCTTTGACTTCACTTTGGTTTGTTTATTTATTTATTTATTCATTTTGGAAGGGTCTGAAAGTCAAATTCAACTTTGTCATCTGCTCATGCTGGGAGCTGTGCTGTTCTTCTGGAAATGCCATGGAAATGCTGGTAATGAGCTGCCAAAATCAGCAAGCAATAGTCACAATTTAAGGGCCAGTTAAAATATAAAGGCAGTTTGTGTTTCTGCACCACAGGCACTTATGCAAAGTCCTTGGGGAAGAGAGATATTTATTTTCTTCTTATTGACTTGGTCAAGGACTTTCACAAATCAGAATGAATGACAGGCATTTTTCAAAGAGTAAAACACATTTAAAAAGTAAATAGAAAAGTGGGTTCGTTTTGTTCGTTCAATTTTGTATTTTTAATCACACTTGTCAGGTGTAGAACTGAAAGAACTCCTACAAAGACACTGTTTACTCAGAGAATTGCAACCCTGTTCACTTAAACCACGGTCACGCTGCCTGAAGTTGAGCCAACCCATGTCAGTGTACATTAACAACCGACCAGGAATGCATCTGTGACCCACACGTGTGTCAGCTTCAGGCAGCCTCCTCAGGCAGACCGCTTCAGCTGCTGGCAATCTTCTAAGTGCACCTAGAGACAGCTACATGCAGAGACACACAAGCATCATGCTAACTAGCCAGACCCAAGGATGTCTGGAACCCACATTTTCAAAAGCATCATCTAACTATAAGTGTCCCAGTCTTTGAGTGTCCAACCTAGAGCAGCCCATCTACAGGGAGAAAGCTGAGCATCGCTTTCTCTATCTGAAGTCAATGGTGGCTGCAGGCTACTAGCACCTTTGAAAAAACTACTCTGGGTCAATAAATCTCACAGGGTTTATTTGAGGTCAAGCAGAAGGGCTGAAAGTGCCCCAGAGCAAACTGTGCTTATCTAGGCGCTGACGAACAGCTGAAGCATCCAGAAAAGGCTACGGGGATACAGACCAGCGAGGAAAAGAAGGTCATCTCTGAATCTCTCCAGGCCCTTTAGGGGCCTCAAAGGAAATGTCTTGACTTCTCCTCCCAACTTTCCTTCCCCTTCCTCATCCCACCGCTATTCTTAGCACCTTTTCTGAGAGCTGGGAACAGCACGTGGTTTCGTAATTCCTCACCTACTACTACCTCATATTTTGACTCAGACTGCTCAGAGTGGTGGCAGAGGTTTTAACCTTGCATGGAGCTGTTGTTTTTGTTTACACAAGGACTGCTTTCCCATTTAGTAGGATTTCCTTGGCTACTGGGACATGCTATAGGCACAGGATCAGTCTGGTTTGGTACCAACGATTTACTTCCTCCAAACAATACTACGTGGTGCTGAAAATGCCCTGCCTTGCCCAGATCTTAAGCTTTGCCCTCACTAGTGAGCACTCAGTGCCAGAGTTACCCGTTTTCATGCTCCACGAATCCTGCTGTTGGCACGATACATGAAAATGACACCAGAACATACTGCTTTTTCTTCCTTGCTGCATTCAGCAAGACCACTTAATTACATTTTAAGATGAAACTGGCTCAACAAGTTGGGCAGCTTGCAGGGCTGCTGGCCAGGGAAGTTGCACCTGCACTGCTGCCCGCAGACACCCAGTCCCCAGCCCTCCTCTTGGGAGTGACTTCCCACCAGAAAAACAAGTGGAAAACACAGTCTTCCTTCCTTAGTCCCATTACTACCTACTCTATCTACCCCATCTAATCATTATGACATCTGAGTGCCTTTGTGTGTCAGCTTCCTGTGAAGTAATCACCTAAATCCCCCTTGGAAACAAAGCGGACCCTGCTGAGGAACTCACAATAGGTGCCTTTCACTCGCAGGACAACCTTGGCCTCGGTGGCACTTACAACAAAGCTTCCATATGTGCACCAGTATGGGCTTATCAGTCACATCAACACCGCACAGCATCACAGCCCTGGATATTTGTGAGCGCAAAGCAAAAAGAGCCTCACAAAATATCCCCACGTTCCTGACAAATCGGTTTTTTTAAAAAATATGCTACAGCACGTTAGTCTGCCGCAGCCTTTATCCACCTTTGCGGGTCTGTTGGAGGAGATAAAAGAGAAGCACCAGCTCCGAGGGGCGACGTCTGCCGGTCGGACCCACTCTCAGAGACTGCCCAGCCATTGTTTGCTCTTCAGCCCCAGGCTAGGGCTACTTTTTAATTTTTCCTTTGGCAGCTATCCCATTTTTTCCCCTCCCTGGGGGAGGGATCAAGGATGGTAAGTTCTATTCTAATAGAAGACAAGTCAATGATAACCTTTGGGCATCTGCAGTGAAGAGGTATTTCTATAGCCCTAGCTGGGATTAGGTGCATAATGGATCAATGAAAGATCCCACCGTTTGACGGTTACAGCGTCATTCATTAGCGCTAAGATTTGAACCTGAATCAACAATTGAGTTAGAAGATTGAACGAATCGCCTTCAGTATCTGAAATAGAATAAATTGTTAACAGGCCTGTAAAAGTCCCCTGAGGTGTCTCTCTTTCTCTTCCTATACATATATATAGAGATCACTTTTGCTGAACATTTTAAATTAGATGAAAGTTGCTGAGCTTCTACATATGAAGCAGAAAAAGCCGAGCTACTTATGTAAAGTGAGAGAGGGGAGAAAAAATAATGTATTTTTGGTTTGCCTATCAAAGCACTTCAAGAGCATTCTTGACTGTAGGATCCAGGCACTAACTTGTTATTCAGTCACTTACCATCTCTCTCACACATAACAATGCAAAAAGAGCTAATAATAAACAGCACACCCCTCCTTATACACAAACATGCAAATACACACACGCACGTACCTAGGAACCACTTGTAAATGAGCAACGCTGATCCCATCCACTTTTGTTGTCAGAAAACTAGGGCAAGCTCGCTCTCAGTTAACTGCTTGGTGCACCGAGCCCTAAAAAAATTAACTACCCAAAGGACTTAGACACCAAGTTTTAACTCTCAGCTCTTTATCACCCTTTCATTTCTGGATCAAAGACCCATCTACTCACTACTAATTTGCGAAGAAATTAAACAGGAAAAAAGAAAGCAACTCCACAACTGGGTGAAGAAGGTTGTGGGCAGTTAATGATTAATTAGCATTATAATACAAGACAGCCTGGTTTCACAGTAGAAGCTTGTTTTGATAACTTTTTTTTTTTCTGTAGAGGAAATCTTCAGGTTGGCGCAAAGACTATGTAAAGCATCAGTGCCAAAAACTTTCCTCCTTGTTTCTGAAAGGCAGTGAGTAGAAGTAACTATAAACTGCTCTGTGGACCTGGTGATCTTAAACCAAGACCCATGTCCCAGTGCGATGGGGCTGTACTGGGGCGGCTGCATTGCCCTCCCCGGTGGGGCCAGTGACTTTGGTGCTTGCCCACTGCCCAGGTCTATGTCATTCACATTGCCCCTTAGACTGGCAGGCATAAAACCCCAAGGCCACCTAACTTGGACGCGTATCCATCTCTCAGTGCAGTTGCAAGCACTTGGACACAGGATGATGTCTAACCTGTTGGGTGGTCAAGGAAAAAGTTTAACTGCCTACAACAGCTTGAACAACTTTTTCCTGTGACTGTTTTCGAGCTGTGTAAAATCAACATAGCTTTTCCTGTTGGCTTGCAGAAAAAGAAAACACTAAAACAATATCCCGATTTTTATGAAGCAGCTACCTATCTAACTAGTGGTAGCATAAATACATGCCAAGCCAGCAGATACTGGGAGGAAGAAGAAAGATCATAACTATGGGAGGAACAGAGACAGCTTTCTATAGCAGATCCTAATCAGCACACAATCAGCATAGAAAGCTATTACAGTAGAGGGTTTATTTAAATTATGACAAAAACATTACAGAAATTTCTCTATCTGGTTCCTTGCCTTTATTTATTACTGAGGTCAGTTTTGAAATCACAGTTGTCAGTGAAAGAGCTCTGTAAATCATTTACTAACTATAAATAATTTAAAAAAACCAACAAAGCAACAGCCAAAGAGCAATGCAGTCAAATCATATTCTGCCCTGAGATTTCGGCTACTACTGCTGAAACTGAAGTCATATGCTGATTTTCAGTTTGTTGACACCGAGAAAATTGGAAAGAGTAGACATCCCTAAGCCTGTATCCCACCCCTCCCTAATTGCTGGTGCTATTAGTTTGAAGATAGTTGTTTATTGCTGATAGGCATCAGCCACCTGCATGTGCCACTCGGTAGCATACCGAACTGCCAACCATGCCAGCTGTGCATGAAATGACAGAAGGTGCATGTTTTACATCTGTAAGGCCAACTTGAGTGAGTAAAGGTTTGGAGAACACAGTCTTTATAGTAGGGGCTGTCTCCGATGAGAGAAATCTCTCTTAGTGGCTCTGTAAAGCTCCGTGCACAGAGCCCTGCAACGCCACTCAAGCTATAAATAACAATTACACAAATAGAGTCTTATTTACTGATAGTAAAAAAGAACATTTGCTTGAAAGTGCTCACCTGGGAGTCGCTGCTGGCTTCCAATACCTGCAAAAGAGATACTGCCCATCAGCATTGATGATATGCGGCAGGTCCTTGTACGGGATGTTTTGAGGACTCCGCTTTGGCGAACTTTCCTCTGGCATTCTGGAAGAATGACCTGCAAGGCGTTGGAAGAAACAAGACATACTTTAAAACAGGTGAAGGCAAGATAGAGCCTGATGGTAGCCACAGACATTCAAGAAAGTCGGCCAGCAAGGCAAGCACCACTGATGGGAGTCTCCCTCCAAAATCCCAGCCAAAGAGCCCCCAAAATCTTTAATGCTTTAAAACAGAAATGTAGCATTTTGTGTTCAGAAAAGGCTCACATTTTGGGGGAGGGTATTGGAGGGGGAGAAGGAGGGAAGATCAATCCACCATCACTACTTCATTACAGCTTTCTCTCCCCCACTTCTCCCATCTGTGTTTATTTTGCATCATTTTGTGAAACGGATCCTAAAAAGAGTATTTTAGCTGCAATCAAGTGCAGATTGTGCAGCAACCGCCACAGATATGAAAAGACAGCTGCATAAAAGATTCATCTCTGCCTTAACATCTCCAAAGAACAGCGGAAGGTACGCAGCAGAGGTATCTGCCACCGTGTCATCATTAAGATCTTCTCTGACATCTCCAGCAGGAAGGTGGCGGCGGCGGGGAACGAAACATCTTCCAAGAGAATTTGCAACAAACCTGTTTTCATCCTGTGCAAGGGTTTGCATTCTAGTGAGCAGCCGGCATCGCCAAGTCAAATGCAAGCAGGCAAGGCTTTTTGCATCTCGCTGCGGCGATGCATTCACACTCCGCCAACCGCGCAGCCCCCGCGGTCCCCGGTGGGTGCCCGGTGGGTCCCTCCCGGGCAGCTCCGGTGCTGCGGGCGGGCTGGTGCGGGGCTCGCCGCTGCTCCTCTTCCCGGCTCGTTCGCTCTTTGAGGAAAAGTCGCTTGGGTAATTTCACCACTTCTTGTTCATTTCATCACTTTTTGGCCCCCCCCCTCTTTTTTTTTCCCCCTTTTTTCCTCCTTCTCAAACAAATT
>VYZM01011903.1:158586-192051 GCA_013398915.1 Dromas ardeola | reverse complement strand
CTGCTCCCGGAGGGCGGGCGAGTCACCGCGGTGGCTACTGCCCCCCCCCGGCTGGGCTGGGCTGGGCTGGGCTACCACCGGCCGCGCAGCGGTGCCCGGCGGGAGGGTGGAGCGGCGGGCAGGGCGGGGGGCGGAGGAGACCCCCTCCCCGGTCCCCCCCGAGCCGCCTGGCCGCGGGGAAGCGGGGAGGAACCGCCGTCCCCCTCCCTCCCCGGGGCGGTGGCGGTGCGGGGCCGCGGTGGCCATGCGGGGCTGCGGGTTCTCCCCGGCCGCCCCCCGCCGGGAGCCCCCGCGGGCTGACAGACCCCAACCACCGGGCGCTGGCCATAGGAGTGGCCGCTCGGGTGGCCACGAGTGACACCCTGGGAGCGTGGACGGCTTTTATACGCCGATTTTATAGAGGGGAGACTCTGAAGCCGTGATGCCTTCCCCGCTTCACTGGGTTGAACCGTTCTCTGTAATCCCAAATCCAAACTTCGCTGTTTGCATTTAGGTATGTGGCTCTTCAGGCTTGGAAGCCCCGCTGGAAAGATCGAGTCTTTCCGATACTAGTTCAGAGGAGCGCCCAAGCCCCCTGCTTTGCACCCTCATTCATGGTAAAGGCAATTTATAAATTCAGTATATCATTTATACACACATAATCTAATAGTGCACCTGATCACCATAGATCATGTGCAACACATACGTTGCAACTGTGCAATCTGAGATCCGTTTGACAGTGTACACGATACTCGCTTATAAAAATTGTCACAGCAAGGTTCCCCAAAGTTAAAATAGCTTCCCAGCCTCAAGGCATCCAGATACTGAGGTTCGTCATTTAATACTGGTAAGTGCTTAGCATTTATTGAGCACTTTTAAATTGTTTGTATTAAAGGCACAGATTCAGGCCTTTTATGTTTCACCATGATAAAATTATGAACTTTTATTTTTACATACCTACACATACCTAGGGGTCTCAGGCCTTTTTAAGAAGAGGCAGCTATTAATATTTTTTAAAGCTAGGCAATGTGCTCACTGAGTCCAAACCTGGGGAGAAAGGCTGAGGAAAGGAAAGAAATGTATGCTAACAACAATAGCAATAAATGCAAAACCTCGGAGATGACCCATATAAAAATAAAAAGGAAATCAAAAGCAGACTTTTTCCTCTTTCAGTGTCATTTATATTAAAAGCCCTAGAGGGGTTTTTAGTTATAAACTGCAAAAGCAAAATTACATATTCCTGTAACTGCTGTTGTTTGAAAAAAAAAAACCCACACCACCCAAACCAACACTTATGATTGTTTATAATGAGCAAGACTGAGGTCAGATGGGGCCGTAACCAGAGCCCTGGGAGCCGTACTTGGGGGTGTACAATTTGCTAGGCCAGCTACTGTCTGAGCCTGGATGGGTGGAATTAAAGAGCTATCGCAAGCCAGCTCCAGAGCTGGGAGAAGCGAAGGCATATGTATTTATTTAAAGGATACAGACCAGATAATAACTGGATTAAGAAGAAAAGAAAGAAGGAAAGAAGCCTCTTCCCCTGCTCACCCTGTTTATCTGCCAGGAACACTTCACTGCTTCCCTACAGCCATCCATGAAACCTGATGCCAGGAACAGGCTCCCCTCCCGCTGTGGTGCTGGGAATATCCGAGTTCCCAGGGCCATGAGAGAGGTGGAGGAGACAAGGAAAAAAAATCTCTTTCTAAAATTCAGGATGAAAATAGCATCTCAAAGAAAATGACCTTGATTGCGACAAGGGTGAGATCCTGTCTTTGAGAGCTTGCCCTGGTCAGTTGAGATATATGATTCCCTCGATACCCCGTTAACCTCCGTGTAGCTAATATTGGAGGCAGCAGGACTGTGGTCCAAGCTACGCTCTCTGCCAGGCCCAGATTCTCACCATCACACAGGAGGAGGGGATCAACCGGCTTCTCTTTCCCTTCTCCCCAGGTTCCCTGAGCCCCCAAGGAATTTGAGGACGTTTCTTCTCATAGATCGCCCACCCTCCCCCATGTCGTGATAACAGCATCAAGACGAATGAGGAGCAACTGCTGACTGGTTACCTTGTTATTTATGGAGTTTAAGCTGTGAATGAAAAGCCACCTGAGACAACCAGACAGGGTCTGAAGAATTCACCTAGCTGATATCCAGACAATATCCAGGGCTTCAGCAGAGCAATTATTGCGTACTCACTCCCTGGACAAAATCAAAGGGATGTCTGAGCATGAAGTATTTATGAGACTGTAACATCTTCTCTTGTCTCAGTGGAATGAAATACGTTTTGGAAATACAGTTTAAGCTAAATCAACTTCGTAATAAAAAAATAGAAATACACATGGCGAATCTTTACACTAACTCAGTAATTGCTTAAGCTTTGCAGGGAAAGGTCTTTGGTTTATGGAAGGCTGAGCCCTGCTTAGCTTAAGCGTCTCCATTGACTCCGAAAGTACCCACAGGAGTACAGAGAAAAGGATTGCGCCCTCAAATAAGGCAAATTTTAGGAAAAGAATCAGTTGCTGGAACGCCAGGGAAAACACACATAATGAAAACTTGTTATCACAGCAAAGGGAGAGAGAGAGGATGGGCTAGAGAGAAGAGAAGGGAGAGAGCAGGATGGATGGGAGACAGCATGTCGGGCTGGCGTGTAATTCTGACAGTGGGGTAAGGGAATGAGTTAGGATTTTCTTTGTCTTTAGACTTTCATTCACAAAATGAATTTTTAATGGATCATATCCGGTTGGCACGCAAAGGTAAATAGACTGTATGAGATCCTCCTGCTCTGGTTGACGATACAGTGCTCTTAAATTGCAAAGGAGTATTTTTGTTTGAGAAGTGGATTTGATGGGGTGTGGGAGCTAAACCTTTCAGGATTCTGCTCGCCAGGACCACAAAGAGAACTTTTGCCGACAAAGAAGGAGGAAAGAAAGAATCGAGGAGGAGGACACAATAATAAAATACCTAAGAAGTATGTGGTTACGGAAGAATCTGCTCCAACAGAAAAATGCTGGAAGTTACAGTAGTCAGGCAGCAGCTGGAGAGAGCAGCAGACAGCGCAAGGAAGGGAGCACATGGGAAAAATGGCACATGAAGCATGAAGAGGAAGAATTAAAATCCAGTGAAAAGCAGAGAAGCCAGTGCCACTGAAGCTGTCAGTTTGGAGTTGTTATGATTTTGGATTTGCCCTTCTCTTTGGCTATTTTTGTTATTTATCCCTAGCCAGAGTCCAGGCATTCAGCTTTACTTATTTCTGTAATCTGCTTTTGCTTGCCTGTTGGTATTCCTGAATAAGACATGTCCAGGGATGCGACAGGGGTGGGAGCTGGGATAAACCACTTTGGTTTTCCTGTAAAACAATTTTAATGCCTTGCAGACGAAAAATAAACTTGGTGTCAGGCAAGCCGGATTGAGGAAGAAAATGTTCAAGGGCAATATATCATTGAACAGGTTAAGCTTAGCAATTTCAGGAGAAATTATAACTAGCTTGGCATTTGTCTGCGATTCTGCAGTCTCTGGTACGTCTTCACAAACTAGTGCCAAGTGAAATGCAGAAAGGTTGAAGGGTTAGCGCTGGGATATCCGAGCATCACAGAAATTGTTTGCAGACTTCCACCGATTTGTTGCCCATCAGTAATTTCGCTTTCCCTAATCAGTGGGAGTAGAATGATTAGATTTAGCTACAAGTGGTTTAATACCCCTAGGTGCAAACTACAGACAAGTGATAAACTATTTTTACCATGTATATGAAAATAATTAGTGGTAAAAATAGTCCTAATTTTTTTGTAGGTAATAAAAATTCTGCGAATCATGCTGTCATTAGAAGTCGCTTACAAAGCCGTGACTGCGAACAGTAGCTGTATGAGCGATTAGTATCTTGCCTGTGCTCCTTATTTGACAGGACCAAAAATACACGCTTAAAAATACACTCTTTGAATATAGGTTTCAGTCCTTTAAACTGATGTGTAGAAGATGACCCATCCTACATAGATGCTAATTTGAGAGCTGGTTGTTTTTAATTACAGGAGCAATACACGTTTTGTTTGGCGGTTCGTTTGGTGTTTGTTTTTTTTTTTAACTAAAAAACCCACAAGAATGTTAATCCCAGATTCTGAGGCATGCTTAGTATGAAATCTATAAAAGGCATCCTCCAAAGGAAGGAAAATTCAAAGCGAAAGGTGGAAATGCTGCCCTCAAGTTTTGTCTGCAGAGGGGAAGTTGAGGGAGTTACTCTAGCAACCCTCCCGCTTGAGAATAACTCCGCCCTGGGAATAAATATGATTTTTATAAAAGTCTGGAACTGTGTATCCTTAGCAGTGTCCCAGCAAGGGAGCGGTGTCCTCGGGTGCTGGAGGAAGCAGCTCGCTGGTGGGTTTTCTCCCGTGGAGAAGCCCCCGGATTCTCAGGATTTGCAGGGCATATTGCGGGTCTCGGGCACTAGAGGGCACAGCCACAGCTTCTCTTGTGAGCCCTATTAAATTACCCTTTCTTAAAAAAAAAAAATCATTTTCCTCTTTATCATCAGAAGGTTTTCATTAAACATTTGTCCCTTTTTATCTCTGCGGCCCAGTATTGTTTTCTAAATAAAAGTTTCCTGTGATGGTATATAATTAGTCCAGTTTTTCCCTCTGGATTCACTCACGTCATGAGAATAAACTTCAGTGGTTTATAGCCCTGGACAAGCACATTGCCGCAGCACTTGAAGGGAAATCCTGTCCTTGTCACCGCGAGGACAGACAGATTAACGAGTCTGTTATGGGATTGCATTTCCTATTTTACTGCGATATGGCTGCATGTAGCCATATTACTACTGATAAAGTGTTGGTCACCTCGGTCAAAACAGGGGGTTTATGGCAGAAAAGTAATTAAAAGGCATCTTAAAGGAAATGGCTCTGAGCCTTGAATTTTAATATACATAAAAATCAGAGCAAGGTAACATTATAAATTTTCTCCGGATGGAATTGTGGTCTCAATTTTGAGAAGTACCTGCCCGTTCCTTTTTTCATTTCTATTACTAAGGATGACTGCATAATCCACTTTACAAACCCAGCTTCATTGTATCAGGACTAAATAGTGCAGCCAAAAGACGCAGCTATTCTGTCGTGGTTAGAGTGGTGCTTTATTTTGGTAGCCAAACTGGAAGCATTGACTGGGGAAGAGTTATTATTGTGCCGCCTGGTTTTCTTGCTGCTTTGCTATTGACAAAGCATCATTTATCATGCTTTGCATTCCAATTTTTCTTTGCATGTTTTCCAGCTCATCATAACATAATTACGTTTCTGTTTCTTCCAGCCAGGGGCTGATACTTTCTTTTACTAAGACAACAGCTGCACTGCACAACCTTGATGAATCCCCATAAGGGAAAAATGTGTCTGTGGTGCTTGTTTCTGCCTTGGCAACCCAAATGTTCAAGCTCTTTTTAATGACAAATGCTGTTCTAAAATGCACCCAACCCCGATGCTTTCATAGCATTTCTCAAAATGAAGTTTTATATTGTAATTTAGACTTGAAATATTAAACATCCTGGCTGGTTTGTAATTTTAAAGGCTTCTTTTTGTAGCATTTCTTTTTATAGTGTTTATAGGTTCATAAATACCAAGATGGAATTTTAAAGGGCCATAGTTACTGATGTGCAATTTATTTTTTTGAATGAAATTGATTTTATGTGTGAAAATCAGCACAATCTGGAGGTCTGCTTTATGCCCCTGAAAGGCATCTTAAGGGAGCTTTTGTGGTACAGGTGAATCATTTCCTTGCTTGGCCTCCGTTGGTCCAGCCACACTGCAACGTAAAGGTAATTATACCAGCCTCCCCTAAGAAGTGCGTTAACTGCTAGTGATGGAAAGTGCCGTAAAAGACACGCAGTATTTTTATTATTACTTACTGAGATATTTTATTTAACTCTAATTTAACCTGAGATTTCAAAGTACTTCGGAAAGGAAAGATAAAATTTTTATTTTACGGGGGAGAAATCAGGGCAGAGAAAAGTGGGGCTCAGTGCTGGAGGCAAGCTGAGGGCAGAACCCATTCTTAATGCTCCTGATTTTGTTTACTCAATTATACCATTATTAACTCCCATCTCATCTCGAAATCTATCCATCAGAGCACTGTGAACAACTGAAGCAGTAACTTTTCCGCTCAATAAAGACTACCCGGATTTGCAAGTATAGAGAATATTGTGTGCTGGGCAAAACCACAGCCTGGATAACTACATTCTTCAGGGCAAAATTTTTCCTACAATTTTGCTTTCTATCCTAATCTCCTGGATGTTATTGCTGCTGCCACTATCATTTGAAGAGTGGTTGTATTTACATATACAGATTACAATAATTCTGTGTACAGAGGCAAGAGTTTTTACTCATGTGATCGGTCCTATTTACATCTATGTGCGCTGTATCCAAGGATACTTTGGGATATTTGAGCACAAGGGTGTATGTAGCAACATTTTAGTTCTGTCCACGGCATTGGTTACTGATTTAATTGCCTGAAATGCTCTTAGATGTTGATGAAAACTGTACCTGCCCAGCCAGGGCTGACTTCATCTTCTCTCCATGAATGGCGAGTATAATTCTGCTGTTGCTAGAAAAGGTAGCAGGCTCGTTGTTTTGGATATACGATGAACGTATGGCTCGTGAGAAGAGCTTGCCTTGTGCTGCTCCTTCCTTATAACCCCGTGGCAAATTCTGGCAGATTCTGCTCAGATATTTTTTAGCTTTTTTTTCTCTCGCTTATCTTTGGTTTCTTTACTCAGTCCACTCACACATGTTCAGTGTAAGATATGCATTTTCTTTCTGATTCATGTACAGTAATTACTTCCTAACATCTGCCTAACAGATTTTGTAAGAAAAGTAACTCTGCAAATATTAAGAAAAAAATTGATGTATGAAATCTTTGAAATCTCTATTACTGGGGTTTGTTATCCACAGCTGACTGGATTCATTCCCAGCCAGGAAGCTGGTTCAGCAAAACAGCTGCATCAGTTATTTAACTGGAGGCCTGATTCTGCTCTTGTTCACACTGACGTAAATCAGGAGTAGTACTAGAGAAAATAACGAATACGCCTAGTGCAAAAGGCACGTTGGAGAAAAAGTAAACATTATGGTGTGGAACAAGAAGAGAATGCTATGGGATACTCTGCCATCCCGGTACAGGTGTTAGGCAGGATCTTCAAGTCTCACAGAAACCTTACACCAAATACGCTGCTCGCTCCTGGGAGCGCTCTCCCGTAATATACTGTGGTAGCACCAAGTGGCCAATAAAATTAAGGCCCAGTTGTCCTCAGTGTTGCACCCTAATACCATGAATTCACATGGGACTTATTCTGTACTAAGCACCGCATTCATTCCTATCTGCATCTGGTTCGTAATGGTTCCCTGGCAGTTATTTAATTGTTACAGTATCTGCTACAATTTACTTTATACCTTCTAGTGCAGGAAAACACACTCACTGGTTTTTCCTCCTAGACTGAATTAATGCACATAATAATTAACCCAGAAATACACTGTGAGAAAGGGGACGTCAAACAAGGAGCATCGCAGTGAAAAAGGGGACAAAGCATCAGTAGGCAAAGTATTTCCTATATAAGATGACAATGCTTTATCTCAGGACAACAAAGGATTGTTACCAGAGCCTCATGTGCTTCAGAGATGGACATCCTCAATCCTCAAGGCCATTAACACCCTTCGCATTTGATCTTACTGTAAATTAGCAGCATGTGCTGTTAATAACATCAAAAGTTACAGTATCTGAAGGTTCACCCCCCAGCCCCCATCCTGTTTCCTCCAACACAAGATGTCTATTATATCTCGGCTACAGTCATTGATTCTCACGTAGCAAAGGTATCTGTGCTTTTGTTTGTGCTTTGGAGTCACGAGCATCTGCAGTCGCTGTGGGCTGGTCGTGTCTGTTCAGATTGCTGTTACAGACCTGTCGGTGGGGCTTCCTCAACTCATGCACATGGGAACCTTCCAGTTCACAGTACTAGGCTTTGATACCAGCGTGTGTTGGTTATTCTTACTTGTTGACTTTTCCTCGTACATCACTGAATCTTCTCTGGAGTTACAGTAACTTTTAAAATGGAAATCTAAGGTTTGGAGATGCTACCCTTTCAGGCACAAGAGGAAACACTGAGCTCCTGGATGTAGGTATCTGCATGAAATGCCATCATTCCCAGCTCCAGGAGGTTTTAAGGAAGAGGAGACCAGAGGGAAGGCTGCAACATTCAGCCTCGGAGCCAGAAAGCACAAAGCATCTCTTCCCCTCCTGTGCTGTGAAATGTCTGTGAGATGCTGAGCGACGCGGGTGCCCTCAGTCCTGCCCCGGGACCTGTGCCCAGCGCCTCCGCACCCGCAGGGATGGGACTGCAGCGGCATCTACGCTTTGGCTTAAAACAAGGACAAACTCCTAGCCTTTGATGTTGTGGGGCTCAGTCTGAAACAAGAGAGGGGTGAAACCAATCCAGCAATGTCTGCTGGAGTCCAAACCCTCCCTCTGCAGCCCAGTTCAGACACGTACCCCAGACTGCACCCCGGCAGTACAGGCCCATCTGCCTCCAGTTCTGCCCCCAGTTTCAAATCTCTTCAGCAATACATTCTGCAACAAATAAGGATTTCTGGGGCAACTTCAGTAAGACCAGACAGATATCCTTCTGCTGCTCTGAAACCTGTGAGTGGGAAGGATTCATTCAGCACAGCACCCCTTGGGTATTCATATCTATCTGATCATCAAATATATTTTTAATTATCAATCTGAGGTGATTTTTTTTTTTTTTTCACTAGACAATACCCAACTGCATTGTAAGAGCTGTTGGGAATGAGCCAGAGAATTTGGCAGCAAGATATGGAACATTTGGGCTTTCGACACTTAGGAACATATGGAAAGAGGTTTGGAAGATTGCCACATGGGGTGTAACTTGGAAGATGCTACATTTCTTCATCCTTTTTTTGTGGACAGAAGTAGAAGAAATTTTACTTTTTTGAAGGCTCCTAATTCCTGTTCATTTTCTGTGATGTACTGCTGCTCTAGAATAAACCACTATGCTCAGTTTGAGCACAATCAGCTGCATGTTTATGGGCAACTGTAATTAAAAAGGTGACGGTATTGCAGATCTTTCCAAGTTTTTACCTCCTAATTCATGAGATCCCTCACAGGTGAACTCACAAAGCTAACGTCTGGTGACTCAGATGATGGGCTGAAAGAGGATATCTGGTGCCTGCCCTGAGTCGGGGTGTGTGCCATCCTCTTTGAGGACAAGGCCTTGCTCCGTGGTCCATTCTTGCTCCCCATGAGCACCCATCTCCCCGTCACCTTAACACCCATGGATGGACAGTTAGTTCAGGCTCTCTGTCTGCTTCTGGGACACAGTTTCATCCTGTGGGTTGGAGCTCCAGCACTACACTACAAATGCCAGCCATGTTTGGTGCAGCAGGGCATGGGAGAGAGGAGCCACCTCCAGCTCAATACTCAGGACTGGACGTGTACAAACGAGCATCATCTTCATACCACTTTAGGGACAGATGCCTCATGCCCATGTGGGGAGAAGTCCATGTCTCTCAAAGTTATTGCCTCTGTTTGTCAGAAAAGCAATGTGTATTTGCTTCATATTTGCAATTGCATGAATGCAATTCATATGCATTCCCCATAACCGCTGTGTAAGAAAGGGTTTTTTAATGCATTTTTGGTGGCACGGTTGTGCACCAGGTTGGGGGGCTGCAGCTAATGCAGAATTTATTGGAATACACAAACCTGGACATCTTTCTTAATTTGCACAATTGGCACGTGGGCCCTGACGCTTAGTGAATACTAATTAATCTCTCCGACGGGTAGAAAAGCATCATCATCCTGGTTTAGCGATGAGGGACAAAGACCAAAGAGAGTTCAGGGGCTTGTACTGAGTGACAGATAAAGTCACAGCAGCCAGAATTACGGTTGTCTTTGGTGTCCTGAATAGTAAATCACCCAAGTTTGCCAAGACTCCATCTGAACAGCAGGATGGAGGCACTTTGGGGCTTTTCCATCAATCCCTGTCCCCGATAGATTGTTTCAGGGCAGGCTGCAGCTCTCGTCCCACCCGAGCGCTCAGGTTTCCCTTCCTCGAGGAGTAAGAGCGATGGGGAGGAGGTGTATGCCAGCTCTGCCTTCAGCAGGGAACTGGAAACCAGCCTGGGTACGCATTTGCTTCTGGGAATTGGGAAGCATTCTCAGACCCTGCATTCTGGTTATAGTCTGTTTCTTGACCACAAGTTCACTGTGGTTTTTTTACTTGCATTTTCATGTAACTGTTTCAACACATGCAGACAAATAATGACTAGACACGGCAAGTTCTTGTTATTTCTTTGCTGACGGCATGCTGGGGGTCACTTCGGTACGTGGAGGTTATGAAAGGGATAAGTGAAGACTAAGGAGGTGACATCTAGGAACGGGAACTGAGAATGGAGGAATTGGTGACCAGAGCGGAGGAAAGCGCATCTCCTCCAAAGGAATCCAAAGACCTGTGGCAATAGCTCTTGAGGACTGACCATGTAGGTCAGGAGAGCAAAAAAAGATAGGCAAACGCCGAATCATTTGAACGGGATTTATTTTAGAATGAAACCTCTGCCTTTCTGAATAAAACCTGTGTGAGTCCGGAGCGTATTTTAGCCTCATATCCTGTGGCTGCAGCATTTCTGAGCCAGCTAAAATCTGATTTAGAATGTTTTTAATATTTTGCTTCCTCTCACAGCACATACCCTGAGAAACATTTTAGTTATTTCTACTTTCTGTGACAATAGCCCCAAGTTCTGCTATTCTGAGTATGCGCTTCCCTTCCTGAATTTCAGTTTTGGTGTCCATATAGAAATCTTTTTGACCCTAACACAGTCCTACCCATAATTCTCTTAGAGAGATTAAAAAGCAGTAAAACTGATGTACAGAACAGCATTTCCACAAACGCCATCCAGTTACATGCTTCTTTGCATCTCCATTCCCATCTCTACTGATCTAAAGGGAGAAAAAACACTCTCCTATCAGCCCGTTCCTTCTGTCTGATTAACTGGCGGCTATCACAGGTCTTCCTTCGCGCTATTACAGTTTCATTTCCAGAGAAAAAAAACCTGATGGATGCTGAGCTCCTGGACTGCGGCATCACCGCAAGAAAAAAAAAATCAGGTTTCTGTTTATACTAAAGGGCCGGCAGTACCTCCTTAATCAGGCTCTCTGTTCATTGGAAATCAGCAGATATTTTGCCTAAAAGCATCCGGCAGTGCAGTATAACTCAGTAATAACTGCTTCTCTGGGGATCGGGGGGAAACCCCCAAAAAAAGGGTGTAGGTGCAGTTAGAAGCACTGATGAGTAGTTGACTTTGGGGGCTTTCTTTTGCCTTTTTTTTTTTTTAAGATTGCCTGAATTTGATGGAGGTTCTTTCATTTAAAAGACAGGAAGACCTACAAATTAAGCAACATCTAGCTCCTAATGTGTGAAACTGCAATTTGCATACATCATGGCAGCTGCTGAGTTGGTCCTTATTACCTCTGCTGGAGTGTTAATTTAGCCACAACTTTCTCATTTATTTAAATGAAAAAGCAGCGGGTGGCTGGCATGCCACATTATCTGTCAGGCAACCTGGGAATCAGGTTGACAGACCCAGAAAGAGATTTCAATTCAGAGGGACTGCAGGGGTGCTGCCCCCCCGGACCGGTGGTCACAGGCGAGCTCAAGATTGCCCTTGGTCTGCTCTAAAGGTCAACACTTACCCTAGAAAAAAAAAAATAAAAAAAAAATCAATGTTGTATTTGGACCGACATAAGAGAATAGATAATAGGATTAAACTGGAAATCTCTCTGTTTCTGTTTTTTCTCTCCCTATGTATCCAAACCGGCACTGTGTATGTGGTATGATAACCAAAATATCATTACTGGTTCTAACATAATACAAATAGAATTACCGCCATTTGTGGAGCACCTGGTGTACTGTGGTCCAAACCCAGCGTCAGGGCCGGAACGCGCTCCGGCTCTCTGCCCCAGCAGGAGGATGCCAAAGCTGCCTAGGAGGGATGTGCCAGGAGGAGGGATCAGCGGTGCCGGTGCCATCACCGCTGTGGCCAGCCTGGAGCCGCTTCCACACAGGGCTAAGGCCAAGTGGATGAACAGACATCACCAAATTGCTCACATGCGGAAGGTAAAGCAAATGTGAGCCCCCAAATCAGAGGGTGCCGCACGCTTCAGGAAAAGAGGCTGAGGAGCACTGGGGAATCGCTGAGCCAGGAGGAGCGAAGAGCAGTGGCCGTGCCAGGGAGTCACCCATGGGTGCGGAGACGAACGTGAGGGTCTCCTCTTCTGAGCTACAATGTTGTGCCCACCGTTTAACGACATGCATGTATCAAACTATGTATTTGTCAGCGGAGAATGCGCCAAGAGCAAAACTGCAGAACCTCAGCAAGAGGAGGTGGGTTTAGTTCAGCACGTTGGCTGCAACGTTTCAGGGGCAGCAAAGAAAAACCACATCCTGAGAGCCACCACGTACCACCCAGAGCTTCACTGACCTGATGTAGGTCTCTTCTAGAGTTCAGCTATTTATACAGGACTGTGGCTTGTGGGTCCACTCATTGCAAGCCATGGGGTACCTTCGCCTGTGGACAATTTGCACGCACACCACCCACCAAAACAGGTTTTCTGCTTTTGGATGAACTGTAAATGTTGTGTAGCTGTTCCCAAAGTCTGTACTCTTGGAAACTGGTCCAACTTTTGCCTAAAAAGGGAATGTTTTTCCAATAGGTGAATCACAAGCAGTTGAGATTTAGAAGGGAATTTCTTTGTTCACGCAACGCCGGAAGGGACTGTCTGACCGGTGCCACGCAAAAATTGTTCTAAAACATTAAACTCAACACATATTTCCTAAACACTAAAATATTCACATCAAACGTGTCTCTTCTGTCTCTGACACCTACTTCTTATCATTGTTTTAAAATACATTGTGTAAAATGATCTGTCACAGATATTTTTCCCTTTGCCATTAACTTAACGAAGTTCAGCACAAACTTTTGTCTTCGCCCACTTCTCAGCCATTCATTTTTATAATTAAAATCACCATGACAACAGATAATGATATCAGAACGAAAGGATTATGACTTAATTACATGAGGAAGGTGAAAACAGGCTTGGCTTACAGCAGAGAAAGCTTTTAATTCCAGCAAAAATATCGGGGGCCTGATTCACTGCAGTGTTACTCCGCTTGTGTAATTACAGAGCGCTGCTGAGAGCTGCCCAGCGGTCGCCCCGCTGCAGGACGGGGTGTCCCGGTTCCTTCAGTGAAGTGCAAGAGAAATATTCATAATTTCGTGCGTGACAAAAAGGAATTTGTCTTAAAAGCCTTAGTTAGTGTTTTTGTGAAACAGGGTCGTTACAGAAATTAGCTGAAGAAACGCACCCATAAAGGAAACATGGTTATTATTATGGTAGCGGGGTGGTTTCATATAAATAAAATTCATTACATAAATACTCCATGCTAACCACCACGAGACTATAAATTGTTCCACATAACAGGAAAGTGAGGCAATTTAGGGGTATGGCCCATTTTTATCACAGCTGTGGCATTTCATCAGTTCACTGTTCCATCTTGGCTTCTGTGAAAACTATACTATCAGATTGGATATTTTTATTTCTAAGATACAGCTGAACTTTTAATGAGAACAATCTGGGAGTTTAGACAATCTGTATCTTTGTAATCTGATATATTGAATTTTCTGACATGAGTAAACTTTAATCACTTTGATTTTTTTTTTCCTAGTTTTGTTCACAAATGATATGAAATATACTTTTTATAAAATTACGTACATCTTAATTTTTCCCCTAAAAACAACAAGCTGCTGTTAACAGTTGAACATTCCTGAACACTCTCTCCATGGCTTTTGGAAAAACTCTGTAATAAAACTATCAGACTAAAAATCTAGATAAGGAAATACATTTCATTTTCAATTTTCTTAGAAGCTATTATGATCAATCAACCAATTAGTACAGCGAATAAATACATTAATGCCATTTAAAAAAGAACATTCCAAAACCCCTTAATGTCTTTCTCAACTAAAAGTATAGGCTCAACATTAATCAATTTTATAACCCTAATTTTTGCTTAATCTTTTTTCCATCTTTCCTTAAACATATGGAGATATAAATAGTGTATTACGGCCCTTTCTATTCCCCTTTAATTTGCAGACTATAAGGTCTGCAGCTGATGCAAATCAGTGTAGCCCCACTATTATGGACCAATTTAGAGGATCTGTTTCTGATTTACATCAACACGAAGAAGACAGTCAGGCCTCATGTCTGATTAAAAATATACAGATAACACTTAGTTTCGGTCAGGAATCCTTATTTTATGCACAGCTTCAGCTCTTAGTGATCTAGCAAGGGCAGGAGAAACACTTTGGGGAAATTTGTCTCAGCTGTAGAGGCAGTGGCCTTGATTTCAAGAGTGACTTGGATAAGGTCAGTGAGCACCAGCATCTCCTCTGGTGTGGTGCCCCAGCCTCAGTAGTAGGTGGGAGCCAGGCTGGTCATCACCTACGCTGGAACCGCTCCAACCGCCCAGAAACAATGGTAAGACAGATGTGTCGTGTGCCTGTGGCAAGGTCTGGAGCAGGGGACACCATAACTCTTTAGGTGGGCCACCAATGCAAGCGGTGACTGTGCCGTCCCATGGAGGAGCCCGCTGGTTTTTAGCACTGAGTCTGGCAGGCAGGGGGAAAGGAGAGCAGCACCGCTGCCGGTCGGCTGAGTCCTAATGTACCCCTGAGCGTGACATTAAAGCAGCTCCTTGTCTCAGCCAGGAGCCCAGCACGGGCTATTTATAGCCCTGGCACCTCGCTGCTCGCCAGAAGCTCTGTGCTGCTGGGTGAGATCTCTGTTTCCCTCTCCCACGCACTCTCACAGACACCTGCCGCTCCCGGCGTCAGAAAGGTACATGTAAATCCTTTCCCCCCTCAGAGCAGGAAAGAGAAGGGAGTTTGGCGCCGAGACGGATGGGCAGCGTGGGGACGCCAGGGCCAGGCTGCTTTGGGTTGCCGGGTGCGGGGGGAATTTGTGGGCAGCGGTACGTGAATGTATGTCCTGGGGAACCCGTAAAGATGGTGGAGAAGGGGCCTACACAGGGCGATGCGGGGTCAGTGCAAGGCAGCCGTGTGGTGGGGAGGCTGTAGGACCCATCGTCGGTCCCAAAATCGAAGCGCTCTCAGCTCCTTGCAGCGCCTGCTGTCCAGTTCATAAAGCAAATGTAAGAGGTTAATTACGAAGTTAGGATGGGAACCCCTGAACGATATCAAACTTGGGGTCTGTTTGCAGCTCTCAGGGGTTTGCCAGCAGTCTGGACATAGGATCAGCCTGCGGATGCAGAAATTTCAGTGTCTGGGCTCTGTGCATGGGCGGGTGTCCGTATTCCACAAGCCTGCAAACACCCAGGCTTGCTTCCAGCGAGGACGCTCGGAGAAACTCTCGCTTCTCCCATCAAGGTACCTATATGTGCCTGGGGCTGATCCTTACCATCAAGAGGCTGAGCATTTTTTCTATGAGGGTTCAGTGGGGGTTGCAGATGTAGTAGGTATGGAATACGTGTGTTAGTGCAGGGGCCGTTTTGGAGGTGGTGGTGTGTTGTTGCCATGGGTTGCTATGAATTTTCTTTTCCATGGACATACCCAGATATTTGCTCGGTAGTGATTGAAATTAGAACTAGGGAAATTTATGGGCAAGGCTGGATTCAAACAGTAACTAATGGAATGCTGACATCAAGTTATAAGGGTTTACAACTTGCAATTTATTTTAATTTCACTGCCGACAGGGATATTAAAGCTTTTACATACCAGCATTTGCTCACCAAACAGATACATACTTCAGAGTTTTATGTAAATATTAGCAAAGAGAGTTCACAGTCTTTTCTGTTGTAAAAATGCAAATAAAGCCTAATGTGAACCAAGTTATTAAATTATCTTTCTTTTAATTGTGATACAGTCCAATTTACACAGTATGGTATAATTGCTACAGAAAGCAAGCCTTTCCTATACTCGCCAGTATGTTTAGATAAATGCAAAAAGAGAAACCTCTAAGACCTTTGCCAGGCTGCTTAAAGAGCTACTGAAATACGTTTTAGAAATCCATTTTCTTTCTGCTGGCATCTATCATTGGATATGTAAAAAAACTTGTGCATCCTCCTTCTGTGAATGAGCACTTTGCCATTTCAATTAGTTTTGATATGTAAGAAAACGATCTGTACATGTGAACTGTAAAAGAAATGGGCTCTGTATGTATGTATTTAGCTTCTATTCTTCTCATGCAATTAATGCACATAATTGGCTGAGACTGGGATTTGTTTATAAGCACTTGTTTGTGAACAGAGCCACATCCATTTTCTACTTAAATCATGGGATTCTTTTGACTGACTTCACTGAGCTTTGAATCAGAGTAAGATTAAGGTCAGGTGAAGGCATATTTGAAACGATGGCCCACAGGGTCTTTCATTTTCAGATGCTTTGATTTTTTTTTTTCATGAATCTATAACAGTTTAAAGAAAAAAAAAAAAAAGAAAGCCTGGTATTTGCTGAGATAGGATCAATATTAATCCAATCCCACATCTAGGCCTCTGTCTTGGCAGTAAACGGAGCTCAAACTGTCAAATCTTTCCAGAATCGTAAACTACCCAAAGGCTTTGAAAACTGATCAAAGCCTCTTCAGGTCTCCGATGGTCAAATGTGCTCCCAAACATGGTTTCTGAAGCTTTGCAGGCTGCTTAAAATCCTTCTGTTAGGTGTCAAGCTTCTCCTAGCCCAAAGAGCCTTGTTGAGTCCCATTTTATTTGTAATTAAGAGCAATGAAACGAGAAGGAAAACAAATAAGCTCCTGCAGAAAGGACATGCTGTGTCTGTAGCAGTCTGAGTGGGGGTGACCCTGGTCTCCACCAGCAGCGGGATGCTCACAGCGGCAGGAGTGCAGTGATGCACGCAGGGGAACACAGCACCGACACAACTCTCTACATCTATAGCAGCAGCTTGTCGGTCAGCAGCCCATCCTTCTGCACCGAGAGCTTCTTTCGACACCACTTGCAGACTCTAAACTGCTAAGAGAGCTCCCATGAGCACACCCAGCAGGAGCTGGTCCATGCTTAAGACACCACGAGACCTCAGCCTGCCTCGACCCAGGCTCCTCAGCATCAGGTGGCATGTGAAAATAAACAAGGTGCCACAGGGACTTAGGGAGAAAAGCAGTTAAAATCTCTCTCAAAAGGATTGTCATACTTTATCTCATATAGGCTAATGACATAATTGGATTTGTAGAGTTCGCAGTTTGAAAACTTTACAATTCCTTCCTCCCTTCCAGCAATAAATCAGTTCCGATCACCTGAAACGTACCTGCTGCGGGGCTGATCCTGGGAGATCGATAGGGCTAAGCAAGGACTTCAATGGGAAGGTGATCATGTCATCTGGCGAACTTTTTAAAGCTGCCTATGCAATTGAAGGCTGAAGCTTTATCTTTGAAAGTGATGCAGGCACTTCAGTTCCTAAATTCCACAGTGAGCTTAAGTAGGACTTGGACTTTTAACTTAATTAGATGCCTTTGGAAACCTGAAAATCCTAAATCTCCAAGTAGCTAGCAACTGACAGAAAATGGAAAACTCCACAAAAGGTACCCTGGCTGCTAGTAGTTACGGTGAGACTTGAGACATATCCAAACACTAAATGTCTAATTGTCACAGAGAACCATTAGTGACGCTTACCTGTGTTCCCTCTCAAACCATATGGACACACATTTCCTAAAAAGAATTGGATGTCCTCCCACTTAAATGCTCTGCCACAAGTTTGCATGTTTTATCTGGGCAGAATGGATGGAATTCTTTCAAGAAATATTATCTAAGTCAAAGGAAGAAAGTAAGTGTTCCCTGAAACTGTGAGTGACCTTTTCAGCACAGATCTCTAGGCACAGACTAGAAATGCTTCCCAGTCTGACCACCGATAACTATTCTTTGAACGTGCTTTTTCAGCCAGTTGGGCATCTAACTTACATTGATTTAGCCAGTTGATTTCATCACAATTTGTTTCCAGTGATATCATGTGGGACCGTATCAGTAACTTCACTCAAGACAAAGTATCTGATTTATCCCCTCTTATCCCAGAAAAAATGAAGAAATTTAGATTGGATTGACACAATTTGTTCTTGATAAATAGGTGCTATAGCTGCTTTTATCACCTTACCGCCCTCTAAATTCTTATAATTCAATCGTGTAATAATTTCTTCAGGCACTTTTCCAGGTGTGAGAATTAGGATAATAGTTTCTATTATCCAATAGATATAGGAACATCTGTAATTCCCTGGAAGCTTCCTTTCTATATCTTATTCTTACTGTATCTTTTCCCTATATCACGATTAGCATTGTTATTTGCCCTTCTCGAGCACTGCGGGATCTTTCGCACAGTTTAAAATCCTGATCTTAAATGCCAGCACAGCCTTCATAATTAAACCCTGAGATTGTAACATTATTATCATCTGGGTACTGATTTCTGCCTCGCTGTGGCTGTCAGCCAAATGTCATAATGCATACAATTAACAGATTTGCTTCTCAGCTTACTGATAACAAAGGAAGCACAAATAATTCATGGGCAGAAGCATCGGTTCTTTGATGTGACTGAACTCTGATCCTTCCAGCACCTGAAGGGAGGCAGGCTGAAGACAGGGCAGCCTCATTAAGGCGAAGAAGAAGAAGAAAAAAAGCAAGTGGAGGAGGAAGAGGAGGATGGGAGGATGCAGGAGGTGCCCCCCACGCCGCAGCCCCCTGCCCCATGCTGGGTGCTGTGACCTCTCCTGGGCCGGGTCCCGCAGCTCCCACCCTCCCACCACAGCGCAGGAAAGAGCAAATTCCTTGGGACTGGGGGGAAAAGACAAGAAAAATCCACGTCCCAGACAAAAATACAGACAAAATAATGTCTCTAATTACAAGGTAGCTTTTTTTTTTTTTTCCGGCGGTTAAGGGAAATTCCTGATGAGATGCTTCCATCTGGTTTACAGTCCCTTAGCGCTGGGGCAGTTCAAAGAGGCTGCAGTGTAACTGAGAATTGAGGACAGCATTTATTTATAGTTTGATAGCCTCATAAAAGCCGTAGAGCTGAGCTCACAGCAGTGCGCTTATTTATGTTTCGAACTGCTCATGCAGCACCCTACTGCCTTGCAAAACGTATGCTGTAGCTCCTGCATAAAATTATACATGACTCTTCATAAGGTTCATGACACAAAGGCAAAAAAAAGCCAACCAAAAAAGTGGAATTAGACTAACAAAATAGCTGATATAAAAATAAAAGTAGCAGCCAGAACTGGAGGAAAATTAACAGCATGGCCCTGAAATAAAGTAACATCAAATGAAGATTTGCACCTGAATCCATTTTTCACAACAGAAGGAAAAAAAAAAAAATCCTAAAACTCTGAATAAGGCAATAACTCTGATTTCAGCTCCTGGTGACATTACAAAGGATTTGAGCCCCGCACTGAAGGTTTTATAATGACAACCCAGCCTCTGGCACAATCTCAGTATAGTGTCTCACTGCAAATTATATTTGTATCACATTTATCCTTTCTTTTAATATCAATGTACCATCTTTTTCCTCTGTAACCCAGAGGGGAAAGCAAAGCAGCACCATTTCATTATTACCCTTTAATAGTCTTTCCAGTGATATAAAGGAGAATATTAATATCCTTCCAATGACCTCACCTAAACACTGCTAAAAGCCAGAAAGGGAGTGACAAGTTTGTAGCTAATGCACAGGGATGAATTTCTGAAGTTAATGAAAGGATTTCACCCCTGGGATTTAATCCTGTTTTCTTTTTAACCTTTTAGCTTCATTTTCCTCAGCTCTAGGATGGAGAAAGTAGACTTGCATACAAGTCGACAGCACGATTTTATTGAGTGCAGTTCAGTCGGGAGCTTGGTGTGCTATCAAAGCAAGGAGATGAAGAAGGTGCATCCTTATGAGGAAAGGCAAATACTGTCTTCCTGAAAGCGGAAGGTACTTGAGCCCTGCCTGTAGCTCTGGCTGGGGGAGCAGCGTTGCTCTGCAGAGCTCCCGGAGGTGGGTGAAGAGGAGGTTGGGAGGGTTGCAGGCGATCCCGACTGCAAGGTGGAGACTCCTTGCACGATTCAGCCCAAGGATGAGGTGATGGTTGGGTAGGGACCAGCTCCAGGAGAGGGGAGGCCACCCCATCTGCCACTCACGGGCTGTGCGTAGCTCTGCTGCGGCTCCTGGGGAGGATGCCCTGCCCTTCATCATCTGGGTAATGGGTGTAGGACTTACCCCATCAGATAATTTGTGCCTAAAGTAGTACATAAACGGCATGAGCTACATTGTGTTTCAAGATTCCTATTGCTAACATCTTAATGATGAAAGAGAGGAAGAAACGGCTGCGAGCATGTTGTGCCAGATATCCTAATCGCTGTTAAACGAACATGTAAAATTCACAAATCTGCTGAACGGTGTAATCAAAGACATCGCATTGCTGTTAAGAAAGCTAAATAACCAGTGAAAGAAAACTTAAAGGTGACCAGCAAAGGAAGTGAAATCATAACTCAGTTCTACACACTGCTTCTTCCTGATGTGTACAAAAGTCTGGGAAAGATGATGATGATTAATCATCTCACTTGTTCTTCACATTAAAAATGCACATTTTGTCCATTATGGAAAAGCTGGAGGATGTGTGGAGCTCTGACATCACAAAAGAGAAAGAAGTTAATCATCTTGGTGGAAAAACCCTGGTTACTCAGATTGCTTAGTCGGATTGCTAAACATTGGGGTCTTGTTGGTAGCTACTAATCATTTCATCCAGTTGGAGAGTGAACAACCTGGTTAAAGCCACTACAGCTCATTGGCTTTAAGATATGCGTACAGGATCTTTGAGATATGGTGTTGTTCCTTTATCAAAATGCAGTGAAGATCAAATATTATAAGGTGATAAAATAGCATGAGGGGAAAACAATAAATTGGCCATCTAATTATCATGCAGGATTAAAAAAAAAACATTTTCTGTCTCATAAAAGGCTTCTACTGACTGCAAAGACTGCTCCAGAGGCAGTTGATGCAGGATTAAGACCTACATTTTTCTCAAAGGCAGTATTTCATGTCAGTCAGCAAAAGAAAAAAAAAATCATCTAGATTTTGGAAATACCATCACTTTATTTTTTGTACTAAACTTACTGCCTTTGATTGATTTAAAAAAGTACCATAAGAAGAGCTTGGAGCTTGACCCACATTCAGACTACAAAGTTGATTTTTTTGTCTTCCGAATCCATTTTTAAAATCTGGTAATAACCCAGATTCATTTCTCAGATGTGTTGCTTCTAGTTTCAGATTTGGAATATGGAAAGAATTGATAAAATCAAGGAAATGCTAGTCTTCAAGCATGCCTGGCTTTTAATTTAGCACTTAAAGTGAGGAATCTATGTAATTTGCTAAAACAGAATGATGACTACTTCCGAAAACAACTGAACAGCTAAAAGAGTAGGTCTGAGACTGATGATATAGCTGTAGATTTCCTTTTCTCCTGGGAAATAACTATAATATTTTTTAAAAATCCACCTATCTAGATCTGTAGCGAAATCTGGACTGTTTGTGAAAATACCTTTAGGTGGATTTCAAAGAATTTCATATACTCATTTTTTATGTTGATACATATTTTGTTAATGAAACTAAGACTATGCTTTGTGCTTTCAGGATTTGAGAAAACCAGTTCAATCTGCCGTACAAGACCCTGATCCCGCAAATACTTAAGCTGGTGAGGAATGTTATTCATTTGAATAGTCCCCATTAAGCAATTGGTAGCATGCTTACAATGTGTTTCAAACATGGTCATACCACGACTTCAGGGCTTGTCTGTGTATCGGTGATTCATGACATGAGTCCTTAATGCATCTCCACCGCAGAACTGTCTCAGTACCACATTAGAGACAAAAACTGCGTTAAGGGCTGGTATCCCTCGAGTGATGGGTAAACACCATTCTCCCACCGACGGCTCTACCGCTGTACCTCACTTTCTGCAGCTTGCTGATCTGAAAGCCTGAGAGGTTCAGTAAAGGCCACCCCCACAAAAAGCCCAGAAATGGGACCATGAAGTTGCTGCTATTTTCCCCAGTAAATAAAACCAGAGGGAGTATGTGAATAATTACAATTTAATTAAAAAATCCCATTTGAGGTTACAGTAAGTGGAATCAAAACTCTGTGGATCTGCAGCACTTAAACATCCCGCTGAGAAGCAGAAGGACAGCTCAAAAGCTGGCTGCTATTTACTAATCCCGTATTTATCCCAAAGCAAACCAGTAGCGACCCTGTAGAAACCAGTGACCTACATTTTGGTGAGAAAGAGTGAAGAATCTGGCCAATGGGACTCAGTTGCTTCCTGCCAGTTCTGCCACCATGCTTCAGGGGTGGAAGCTGACTCTGCCCACAACATTGTCCTGACTCTCCCAGCTCGGAGCCTGGGGAGAGCACTGCTGGCACAGGGGGGCAGAGGCAAATCCATTGGTAGAGGAATGAGGCAGAAGCTTCCTAACTGCTTTGCAAGGGTGTAAGCACAGAGCTTTTGAATCAAAACCGTTCTGCAAACAGGTAGCCAAGTCTGGTGGTAAGGCAGAGTAGTGAACATCCGCACGTCCACTTATGCCTCTGTAAAATGCCAGTGAACTGGGTTGTACCAGTGGCGTTATTTCCCACCCGCTTTGCAGAGGTGTAGATCACTGTAAAAACTAATGAGAGAAGAAAGTCTAATGTTTTTCCCTTTTTCTACTCTTGTAAAACCCTTTTCTGAAATCTCCACTTAGGCACAACTCCTAGTTTGAGCGGAGCTGTGAGCACTGGAACGGCACGACTCCGTTGTAGCTGTCTAACCTACGGGGCTGCTGAAAATATAAGGTACTTTCAGCATCTAAGCAAGGACTAATGTCCTTCAGGTGCATGTGAGAGACAAAACTTGAACAGCCAACGGACGAACGGCCTGACCTAGAGTTTATTAAAGTCAGTGGAAATCTTTCCCTCGATTTTAATAGGATTAGGATCAGGGAGAGGAGAGAGAAGGCAGCTGAAAAAGACTGTTTTGAAGGGAAGTTTGTAATTTTCTTTAAATAATCACAAATCTTGTTGGGGGGTTATTGAATATTGATGATGACTTGAAGTGTTGATCTTTAGTTTAGTTTGGTTTGGAGATCTTCAGCCTGAGACCTCACCATAATTTTGCATACTTTTTATGCCTTTCTGATTTATATCACACTTTATAGAATGACTATCTTTAGATATTAACAGCAATATTCATTTGCCCAATAATTTGTCCTCATTGGACAATGCTATGCTTCTACCTCTAGAAACATTCCTGAGGAAGACCTTTGAATTCTGAGGAGATTTAAAAACAGGAAGTTTGGAGATCAACCATGGATCATAAGACTGAGGAGAAAAGAAAGCAGCGCCATAGCTGGACTTTATTGGAACAAGTAAAGAGAATGAAAGAATCAATAGAGATAATTGATGTTGTCCTAGTTGCAGAAGGTGAGAAATTCCCCTGCCATAAGGTGGTGCTGGCTGCCTTCAGTCCCTATTTCAAAGCCATGTTTACCTGTGGCTTGGTTGAATGCACGCAAAGAGAAGTGGTGCTGTATGACATCTCTGCAGAGAGCGTGTCCGTCATACTCAATTACATGTACAGTGCCAATTTGCACCTCACTAATCAGAATGTGCAGACTGTTGCGATTGCTGCGTATTTCATGCAGATGGAAGATGTTTGCAGTATGTGTCAGAAGTACATGATGGACCATATGGATGCTTCCAACTGTGTGGGCATCTACTACTTTGCAAACCACATTGGGGCAGAAGATTTGTCTGATCAAGCGAGGAAATACTTATATCAGCATTTTGCTGAGGTGAGCTTGCAGGAAGAAATATTAGAGATCGAATTCCAGCAGCTACTGACTCTCATAAAATCAGATGATCTGAATATTTCCAGGGAGGAGAGCATTCTGGACCTCGTCATTAGATGGGTCAAGCACAGCAGAAAGTCACGTGCAGAGCACCTTATTGAGCTCCTGAAGCAAGTGAGGCTGGTACTTGTCAGCCCTTCCTTTCTCGTGGAAGCCCGGAAAAGGAACACGATGATCCTGTGCAACGCAGAATGCAATGATATGTTTGAGGAGGCACTGAAAACCATCAAGCTATCCAGCCACCCTTCTCTCAGCCTGCGATACGGCATGGAGACTACTGATCTCTTACTCTGCATCGGCAACAATTCTCTCGGCATTAGGTCAAGACACGGTAGCTATGCAGATGCCAGTTTTTGTTACGCTCCTGCGACACAAAAGACTTACTTCATTTCCTCTCCAAAGTACGGAGAGGGGTTAGGATGCGTTTGCACTGGGGTTGTCACTGAGAATAATGATATTATTGTGGCAGGAGAGGCAAGCGCTGCCAAAATGTCTAGACAAAAGACCAGGAACATCGAAATTTATAGGTGTGTACCCTCTGTCAGAAAATCCCTAATTATTTAAAAATTTGAAATCCAAATAATGTTTCTGGGGACAAAAAAAGACCATTAGACAAAGCATTCTTTACTTGAAAGTTTTCCCAGATGTTTCGATTACTCTAATCAATTTGTCACAATTTGTCTTCATAGCATTGAATTACATACATACAACCAAATCTTGATGCCTTTTCTGCAGAAAGGAGGAGGATTTACTCTTGTGGCATCTCTGTGTAAATGAGCTTGATTAGATCTTGCAACAATGTATATGGATTTTATATTCTCCTTCCTCAAATCTCAACCTTTTCCTAGGATACTCTTTTCTAGGTCATTAGCAGGGGGAAATGAGTCAAGTGAATGACCCAAGGAGTCCAGTAAGACAGAGGAAAAACACTTCTCTGTTGATGATAGTACTTCGGAGATTAAAGGATAATGATTGATAGCTTTAAACCCTCACTCTGTTTTTGCTCATGTCTTTATCAGATGCACCCATTTTAAAGAAAAACAGACATTTTCTGGATTAAAGATAAAATTTTAAATGGTGACAGCATTTTCAAACACATATGCCTAAATTTAAAGGAAGTAAATCCATACTTCGGCAGGTGAAGCGGCCTTATTTTCAGCAGTGTTGAGCTCTCGCTCTTCCCACTAACTTCAGTGGAAACTGCGACTGAGCATCACATGCAGAAATAAGGGATTTCTTACCTTAATTAGGGCCAAATACCTTTGAAAGGATGCCTAGGACCACTCATACTAAAAACGCTTGATCTTGCAAACGTTGGGCTCAGTTTTATAACTTCTCTGTGAAGGAGAAAGCTCCTCTTGTCATCGTGCCTGAATAAACATTGACGATGAAAGGGGTAACGTTTCAAAACAAGCTGATGGGACCTCAGTGAAGCAGGGCATTTACAACTTTGGATTTTCCCGCAGATACCACCAGCGAGGAAACCAGTTTTGGCACAGCCTGTGCAGCACTCAGCTCCGTGAACTCTATGCGCTGGGCACTCTCCAGAACGATCTCTATGTAATAGGAGGGCAAATGAAAGTGAAAAATCAGTACCTGGTCACAAACTGTGTGGAGAAGTATTCCATGGAGCAGGGCACCTGGAGAAGCACGGCGCCTCTTCCAGTACCATTAGCCTGCCATGCGGTGGTGACGGTGAAGAATAAGCTCTACGTGCTGGGTGGCTGGACCCCACAGGTTAAGAAATGTGACACTTGTTTTGTTTTGTTTTTGTTTTTTGTTTACCAACAAGCAGAGCTATGCTTGGTTTATATGATGTGTAATTTTGTGGTGCTTCCTGCACAGGAAAAGTACATCAGTGGTAACAGAAGAATAAATTGCACACATTCCTCTGATTAAACCCCTTTTGTAGGAAAACCAAGCAGGGTGAAGAGGAATAACATCCATATGATGCCATCCTCACTGCAAATACCAACTTCAGGAAGGGCAGCTATTTCATAAGAGACGTGCACAGAGTTTAAATTACATCTCCTGTGTCAACGTGGGTTCCATTTTAAATAGCTACTGGGTTAAACACCTCATTTTTGCAAAAACACTTGAAATAACTAGGATGATATTTGGTACTTATTTGGCACTTTTTTGTCATGACAGGCTGTGATAAATGGATTAACTTCAGCCTTTCCTTATATACCGTCTTTATTTTTCTAGGTATCAGGAAATAACAGTCTTTAAATCATACAGGGGCCCTTAACTGAGCCCTGTCTTCAAAAAGCCTGTACACAGGTAGATTTCAGGGACAGATTTATGTCTGAAATTTAAAGTTTACCTCAGTTTCTCAGGAAACTTTCTCGGCTAACTAAAGTTCATTTATCTGATTTTCCTTGTATTTCAAAGGGAAAGTCAAAGCATTCTCTGGAAAACACATTCCTTTAATCCATCCATTTACTTGTTTCAGTTGCATTGCTCGGCCTTGTAAAGTTTTAACGGAAATTTTCTGCAGGTCCACAGATACCGTGGTCAGTAGTACAGGGAATATACAGAACTATGCTACAAGGACGGATGTCAGGAACAGTGCCCGTTCTCTCCAGTTGCGCCCAGTGTGAATGTGAAAGATCTTTTTAAAGAGCGTAGCGCGTTCTTATTTACTGCTTGGTGCAGTTTAAATTTGAACATCCAAGACAAAGCCCCACATTCACTTGACAATGAAGCAGAGCATCTGTAATCCTCATTGCTGACAGCAATATGTTCAAACTGTCATCACATCTCGTTGCTTTGTGTTCTCTCGAAATAAATTACTGTTTTAAAGTATTTAAAAGTGAGATGCATTCAGCAAATAAGATTTCCACCTCTTTGGATATTCTGAGTGCAGGAGCCCCCAAAGGAGACAACAGAAAGATCAGAGAGTGTTTCTGGTGCTGAAACCGCTGAAGCAAGGAAACCTTGCTATTTAAAGAATCAAATTATGAAAACACTTAATGTAGAAACAATCTGTCTGTAAAAAAACCACTTGAACCGAAAGACTTGTTATGTCACAAAGATAGATGTTGAAGTCAGACAACCAGCTTTGTCTTTCGTAATAGCTCTCCAGAACAGATTGTAAGGGGGAAAGTGGCTCAGAAGCACAAGTCAGGAATATTGAGCCAAGAACAGTTTTATAAAAAAATACAAGCACTTGTAAAACACCTGACGTTGATACCTGCCGCCAATAACAATACATAGGAGTCTGAGTTTATATATAAATAGGCTTGAGATGAGCAGATTAACAGTAATTGATTAAAACCCATAGCTTTGTAAGATTAGGGCGTACCTGAACAGATCAGAACAAATTATCTAAAGCTCTCAAAAAAACGCTTTAAGACCAGCACTGCGGGGTGCTGGATTCTTCTGGTACCATATATCTCCCACGCTCACCTGTCAGGTGCGGTGACTGTGTACATGGGGCTACCACCGCTGCACTGTGAAAGCAAATTAGTTCGTCAAGCCAGGAGTTGTCCCTGTGCCCAAGCGGCACCGAATGTTCTGTCAGTCCCGAAGGAGTACTGAGGACGCAGCATTGGTAGAGTGCTGTAAATGCATGTGTCCCATACAGGACAGAGATAAACACGCGTTCCCTTCCCACTCAGGCTTTGCAATTGAAACAAGACAAGACAAAGTCAAGCCAGGACATAAAATGACAGCTTAGGAGGGCGAGGGCCCGACTCACAGCAGCATCACTTGGGCTCAGCATCGGTCCAGCCTCACTGATGCCAGCAGAGTTAAAAGCCCAAGTGACTCCAGCCTTGGTAACTGGTGGCTATTAAAATGGGAGAAACTGTTTGGTGAGGCTGAGAGGAAGGTTTCAGACCCTTGAGATGGAGAGAAGGGCTGCTGGATGTTATGTTTTCTGTACATAAAGAGTACAGGGTGCACTCTGAGGTGAGCGTTACCGCAAAAATGAGGTAGGATGTGAATTTACAGCATGTCAAATGGTGCCTGCTCCTAAGTACAGGTTTATTCTGTGTTGAAAATACACAGTTTACCCCTCTTTCGGTGAATAAATTAGTGTTTCACACTTACCATGGAGAACAAGCATGCCCCTGGGCACTTGCAGGGAGTAACCAAGAGGCTATATATTTACTTTCTAGTTTGCCTCCTACTATCTTGTCCCTGACATTAGTGTTGGAAAGGTCTATTGGGAAAGAAAAATAACAAGCAAAGCAAGAACACATATAACACCATCACAAGTAAGCAAAGTAGTTCTCTCCTCCTCACTCTCTCTACGTGAAGCCTTTCATCCCGAAATATTTCAGGATCCTCCCCCCACAGCCTATTGCTTACATTCAAGAGTGTTGTACCCAGAAAACATAATCTGAGTTCCCTGCATCATACGAGACAGGCAGAGAGAGGGGAAGAAGATTAGAGAGAACTAGAGGAGTAGGAGTGAGTATAAAAAGAGTATTATGGCAGCAAAGGTATAGCGGGGCGGGGGTGTGGGGGGGGAGTGGGTAGAAGATTATTATGAAAACTATTGAAGGAGAAGTTACAGCAGTTGAACAACATTACTAAGGTTAGGCTGACTAAATAAACGTGTAAATGACTTGAGAATGTTATGTATATAAACAGGCCTGAGAAAGGCCAGCAAAGTACCTCACCAAGACTCATGGCACGGTCTGAGTAACAGCAGGAATAGATTTCAACCTTTAGCAGTAAGAAAAAAGTCAGATAGACTTGTTTTCCCCCTACTATGGTTACGACTTTACAGCAGCCGTGTGAAAGAGGTATGCTCTGCTAGAGCCGGGCCCATGAACGTATTGTTGTGACCCAAATCCTCAGCTTTATTGCTGCAGAATACGGACGGTCCCTTATTCTTCGCCTTCTACAGCGCGCTCCCAGCCACAAGTCATGGGTGCTGTTGAACCCTAGTGAGTATGAATCACTTTGCAGCTGTAATTGATGTGTTTATGTTATTTATCTGCTCAGCTGTCTGCTGTGATTAATTGCATGCAGGCGTGTGCAGAAGGCTCCAAATGTTGTATTATTATATGGCTGTCATATTTCATACAGATGGATCTGCCTGATGATGAGCCGGATCGATTAAGTAACAGAACATTTCGGTACGACCCGGGCCAAGACAAATGGACAGAAGGCGCACCAATGAAGTACTCCAAATACCGCTTCAGCACAGCCGTAGTCAACAGCGAGATTTATGTCTTGGGTAAGAGGAAACAGATTTTTAACAGATAGCACCATGACTTTTTCTTCTTTCCAGCAATTTGCCTCCGCAAAGTGAAATATATCACCCTTCGCTATGTACCATAGGACAAAGTATGTTGGACTAAATGGATAGTATTTTTCTAGAGTCATTTTGTCCCCACATCATTTCTTCCTTCCTTCCTGTAGGTTAAATTAAGTGAATGTTTAGTGTTCTGGGTTAACGTAACAAAGACACTTTGCTTTTTAAACTCCTTTTCTTTGGAGTATCAGTGTGTGCTATAAGTAATAATGAATTTTAAAAGGTGGGTAGAGAAGCCTTGTTAGCGCCATTTCACAGGTGAGAAGTGAAAAGCTAAGGAATGGACCCAGCACCACGAAGGAATGGCATAAGAAAAAAGAGAATTTGGATCTCCCAGTCAAAACCAACATCACTGGTGGATTCTGATAAAATTCCATGAATCATTCTCTTCCACCCACCTCAACACCATGCATTTTTTGGAAAATTTAAATCTTTCATTTTGACATTTTTTGATTGAATCTTTAATTTTTTGTCAAAACAGTATTTTGACCAAAAGTTCTAAGACTTGTGTGAAAGAGTTCAATAATCTACCCCAAAATCTTTTGTTCCAAAATGATCCCCGTCCATATCCCGAGCTCTACACCTCATCCGTAACATGACTCTTTTCCCAAAGACCATTCTTCATGGCCCCATCCCAACCTCTGTCCAAGCCAAAAGAAAGAACATCGCCTGTTTGGGAACACTAGTAAACACCTGAGAAGGCAGCAAGCAAGGGATTTTTCTGAAGAGAAAACGGTGGTATAAGGCAGGGAAAGGCAGATGGATCAGAAAGACATTGGGGGCATTGGGAATGATACGGGAAAAAAGTTGAAGGGGCATCTTGGGAGGAGAATAGGAGCCAGAAAGGTGACCAAATGAAGTAGAGAAGGATTAGAGATACGTCTATAACTGGAAAGTACTTGAAGAAGTGGTGAAAAAATTTCATACGGTCAGTTAATCCACAGGTGGGCTGTGGGTTATTCATGCCCTGCCACGCTTGCAGGGTCCAGCATCAGACATGAAGAAGGTAACAATCACATCAGGACCTCAGGACCTTTCAATCCCTTCTGCTTCAAACTACTGCTTACAAGCTTATCAAAGTGAACACAATAAATACAGTCTTACCAACTTAATACACCTCCTGTGTAAGGGGTGTTCTGGTTTTGCCTGGGTTGTTACATACCATGGATAAAGGAGAGTTTGTTCCTGGCATGTGATACAGAAAGCGTTTTACAGGGGATGTATCTAAGAAAGGGGTCTTTGAAGTAGAAGAGGAAAATGGCTTTAACGCTGCATTTATCTTCTTTTAGAGAAACTTCTTTCTCTTAAGTGGCTTGAAACAGGCCCATGGTCACAACCAGGAGAAAGGGTGAAAGCAGCCTCTATGGAAAAGAGAGTTTTGCAAACAGAAAATCATTTCACTATTGTCAAAGGTTAGTGATAGAGAACGCCAGTATGCTTGTTAAATAACGAGAGTGTTGGCTGCCCAGGTTCAAAGGTGCTTCGAAAATGTGGAACCTCCATCCTTTGCAAAAGGTTAAATATATAGAATTATTTATACTGACACTGATGCTGTAATGGGGCAGCAGAAGCAGCCGTAATAGTTGGGAAGAGAAAGGCTGCATTCATGCGTTCCAGTAAGAAGTGCTCTGAGATCACGACCACAAATGCTGTGATGACACAGGAGAGTCAGGGGGGAAAAAAAAGGAGCCGCCTTGGGATGCATGTGATAAAACAAATTGGCAGCCTTCTTCACAGCAAGCCTGACACTCAGACAAGGAAAAGGAGTGGCTAATAAGGAAAACTGCATCCATTTTCTTCCCTCAAAATCTCACAAAGCAAGAAGCATATCTGAGTGACTACAGTAATGAAACGTACAGATCGAACACAAAGCACAGTATTAAATCCGAAAAGCGGCTGTTTAAATGGCATTGAGGGAAGTTCACGGTCTCACAGACCTTCACAAGCACTTTGCTAACGTAAAAAAATAAAAAGCATTGTGTTATTATGTATAGCTGCCAGTGCTGCAGGATTCAGGCAGCTGATCATTGACTTGAATTCTGTCTTACACGCTAGCAAGTACCAATAATTTTTTTGTGAGAAATTCTTTGTTAACAATCGGATCGGCGCATGGCCCAGAACAGGCTCTTGCTCTGTCTCCATTACTTTGTTGGTTCACACACCTTCCCATGAGCAGTCCTAAGGGAACCAACGCACTTAATCCTGAGATTAACCATTTGCTGACCCTTCAACTCTTGCTACTAAATGTAACTAAATATACATAAAGGCAGTGTTTGCTCTCAGTTTTGGCAATGTAAATCTGGGGTAATTTCACTGTAATGAACAAACTTGCTTGTGATTTATAGCAAAGGTAACTGAGTTCACACGCTGCTTCAGGGAGCAGATTTCTGGGAAAGATTGTGCTATTTTTTACCATTGTGTTTCTGAACCTGCCTCCGTTCTGATGCTCCGTCCACTCAAGGTGTAACTGCAGCAAGTGTAGACACAAATGAGTTACCATCAGGTAGCACAAATATCGACTGCAGGGAAGACATTTTGACCTAGGTCTGGGCTCTTTTCAGACTCCCGATTGCCTATTTTCACAAACCTTGCGAGGACTTTAAGGTCTATAAGTCTGCAAAATTTAGTTGGAACTGGCCAACAGGCACAAAAGCTATGAGAAGCAGACAAAATAATGTAAATGCAGATACAGAACCCACATGTAGTGAGGGTAATTGCATAAGTCTTGTTTCCTTAGGAAATCAAATAATATGAGAACTAATTTTTTAATTGAAAGACAAACCTGACACTGAGCCAAAAATGATTTGTCAACAAATTCTACCTTTGAATATGCTGGTTTAAATCCACCTTTAACAGTATGGGTGGAAGGGAAGATTTATCTGTTGAAATTGGGAAGACAATGTGGTTGGTAAATGTTAACCATCACAGTCTGAAAACTCTGCAGGAGAGATTAAAGCATTTTCCAAGACCTCTCAAAATGATGAAGCAATTTCCAAACGAATTCTGTTTGGAAACAGTGATACAGTCACTGATATTGGCATCCTATTCTGCTAATATCACACATGGCCTCATCTCCAGCTGTAAACTCGCACTCGCCAACTGTAATTAAAACCTCACACAGAAAAGCTACATTCCACGGTTTATTCGTGGTGACAAGCTCTTGTTACCTTGTGAGTTCTCAGGCTGTTGGGCTGCGAGGTGGGTATGGTTTTCCTTTGGAAACAATTGTGATGGTAACCCCGGCCGGGTGAACAGGCAATTCATGGCATTGAAAGGAAGACAGTGAAGGCGTTCTTAATCTGGATGATGTGGTACTTGATCATGCAGACGACATTCAGGAGAGAATGGGAATGGAAGGAACGGAAGCTGAGGCTAACAGACCAAAGAATAGCAACTGGCATGAGGATGGTAAAACCATCACAGGCTGTTCAAAGCTGTGGATCCCTCGGACACCACCCTGCTTCATAAGGAATGTTGGGCACGGTGGGAGTCTAGAAAGATGCTGTCAAGGGCGATTTGTGCAAAAAGACACATTCTGAAGAGGATCACAGCTCATAGGTTATCCTCACATCGTGACCTCAGAGATGTCTATGCTCAGGCACAATGACTAAGCTTTTGTGCTACCGATGGGAGAGAGACTTCTGTGGAGTCTTTACCATTGCCGTTTATACCTCTCCTCACTCCAAATGGGGGCTCCCCATGGTGAAGTGTGTGCGCACAGAACTTGAACGTCTAACAGGTTCCCATGCAGCCCCGCTCATGGGACACTCAGTGAAGGAGCAATAAAGAAGCATGCTCAATGGCATTGCTTGGATTCCCACAAGCGTCACCCACTTTTCATATCATATTTTCATATCATATCATATCATTTCATATCATATCATATCGGCACTCTCTCCATGGGCTTCCTGCAGTCTGCACCCATCTAAGAATCACAGAATCATAGAATGGTTTGGGTTGGAAGGGACCTTAAAGATCATCTAGTTCCAGCCCCCCTGCCCTGGGCAGGGACACCTCCCACTAGACCAGGCTGCGCAAAGCCCCATCCAGCCTGGCCTTGAACACCTCCAGGGATGGGGCAGTCACAACCTCCCTGGGCAACCTGTTCCAGTGCCTCACCACCCTCACAGTAAAGAATTTCGTCCTGATATCCAATCTAAGTCTCCCCTCTTTCAGTTTAAAACCATTACCCCGTGTCCTATCATTACACTCCCTGATAAAGAGTCCCCCCCCATCCTTCCTGTAGGCCCCCCTTAGGTAC
>VYZM01011903.1:95487-158539 GCA_013398915.1 Dromas ardeola | reverse complement strand
GTGGCCCTCTGCTGGACCCATTCCAACAGGTCTATGTCCTTCTTGTGCTGAGGACTCCAGAGCTGGACGCAGTACTCCAGGTGGAGTCTCACCAGAGCAGAGTAGAGGGGCAAAATCACCTCCCTTGACCTGCTGGCCACGCTTTGTTTGATGCAGCCCAGGATGCGGTTGGCTTTCTGGGCTGCAAGTGCACATTGCCTGCTCATGTTGAGCTTCTCGTCCACCAGCACCCCCAAGTCCCTCTCCTCAGGGCTGCTCTCAAGCCATTCTCCGCCCAACCTGTATTTGTGCCTGGGATTGCCATGACCCAGGTGCAGGACCTTGCACTTGGCCTGGTTGAACTTCATAGGTTTCGCACAGGCCCACCTCTCAAACCTGTCAAGGTCTCTCTGGATTGCATTCCCTTCCCTCCAGTGTGTCAACCGCGCCACACAGCTTGGTGTCGCTGGCAAACTTGCTGAGGGTGCACTCAATCCCACTGTCCATGTCACTGACAAAGATGTTAAACAGCACTGGTCCCAGTACTGACCCCTGAGGAATGCCACTCGTCACCGGTTTCCATAGAAGATCCACTGAGGGGCAGAAGAAGGAGAAGGAGGGAGGCAGGGTGGAAGCAGGTAAATGCAAGTATCTTCTGTATGCCACGAGGACCAAGCCCAGCTTCCCAGAAATAAAAAAATGAGATAAAGAAATATACAGCTCTAGCTGGGTACATAAAGTAATGTTGCAGAGAGATGAGAATTTTTTCAAGGGTGGTGAGACACTGGAACAGGTTGCCCAGAGAGGTGGTGGAGGCCCCATCCCTGGAGACATTCAAGGTCAGGCTTGATGAGGCTCTGAGCAACCTGATCTAGTTGAAGATGTCCCTGCTCACTGCAGGGGGGTTGGACTGGATGGCCTTTAAAGGTCCCTTCCAACCCAACACATTCTGTGATTCTATGAACTTTTGAAAACAAAGTCCTTAAACAAAGTAAGTTTGTCACCTCTTTCAGGCAGGATGTCTGCCTTCCTGTACAGTTCATACAGGTGTCAGCACATTCAGCATTAAGTGGGACTCTAGAGCGTAAATGAAAAATCACTGCACTAAAAGTTGATGCTCTCTAATATCTCTGATATATGAATGCAATTTCTAACATAAATATGAAGCAAAAAGCATAGATGGGGCACTAGCTTTGAATAAGATGCAGCAGCAGACTCTTTGATATACAAGCCTAATTTTTGTTCTCATCCATATAGGTGTAAATCTGTAGTAAGTGGCCTGCTGATCTCAGTTGTGTTGTGTCAGGCTCATTTTGTTCTAACCTAGCTCAGAATCTGATGCTTAGCCTTTGAAGTGTTAATTTCTAAAAAAGTCCTATTGGCACAGAACAGAGAGTACATAGTCACTGTCCAAAAACTCTCCCCAGCCTAATTGCCAGCTCCAGTGTGTAAAACCCTAATGACTTAAATGGAATTATTCTAGAGTCACACTGATGGAAGGAAAATGAGAAATAGATTAGAGTTTTTGGTCTGAGAAACAGCATTGTTCGGGAACCTGTACCATGTCTCTTAATCAGCAATCCTGCAATATAATTGTCTGATTGTTGTGTAATATTCCTAGAGAATCTTATGCTATTTATACAGTGTACATAATCCCCATAAGTAAATGAACAGCATTTCCTGAGGCTCAAAATCCTTTCTCCTATTCATCCCATTTGACTGGTCTTAGCTCTTTCTCTCCATATTTTCCCAGGAACATAACTATATTCGTTGGAAAGCCCAAGAAAGAGCAGTATTGTGTTCTTAATGACAGAGGCAATTGAGACACTTTTGGAAGAAAACCAGATGGGAAGGCTGTATTTAAGGTCATGCATTTTAATCTCTTGCTTAAAAAAAATATCCTTTCCAGCTAGGTCTCTGAAAACTCATTACAGCCAATGGACAAATTAGGAAAATTTATCCAAATGAATTCATTAGCTTATGTTAAAACACATTCATTCAGTAGAACTACTGTCTCTGAAATACAGGTCACTGGTAAAAAATGTTGTATCACCATGACAGCTTTAACCATGTGTTGCTTTTATGTTATATAATTCCTGCTTTATAAATAAGAACATATAGAAGGACTTAAATGAGAAATCCTATTAGGGAAGACTTAGGAATCAAAGAATTTTTGTTTATCCTCCTTAGCCTGGCATCCCACCTCTTACAATTTGTTTTTTCCCGCCCTGAGTTCTTGCTGAGAGCTTCTTTTAAAAGTTTTAAGCAGTTAAATGATGTTCAATTAAATACTGAATGTCTCGATCATAAAGTACTCATTTGAATATGTACTTTGGGGTCTCTCTGGAAAGGAAAGCGTGTGCAGGAGGGGCTGGAAGGAGACATTTTAGCTTTCATGCTTGAGTATTAACTGTGTATTTGAATAACACCTTCTTCTAAAATAAACATGTCTATTTATAAATATGCTTTGGACTTCCGACAAGTAGCAGCTTATGGGCCTGATTCTGCGCTGTTATACCTGTGCAACAGCCTCTGGAGGGCCTGCGTGCAGGAAGGAACAGAAAAGGCAAATATTTGGTCTGATAGATGAGATCAGAAATGCTTTCTACTCACTTAAGGATTATCAAAGGAAATGAGAACAATGCATTACGGGAGAAAAGAAGGAGCTGGAACCAAAGTGTTGACCGTGTTTAGGAAGGCAATCATCTGTTTTTTCAGCCCTGCTTCTAACCAATCTTTTGCCCTCATGTCTCCTACAAGCTGCGTTACCTCATCTGCTTTGCTCTGTGTTAGTAAAGAATGACAGTGCTTCTCGGTTTCATCTCTGGAAGTGCCTGCCAGGGCCAGCTTTATTGCTCCCTTATTTCTCTGAGAAACCAGCTACGCAGCCCTGCTTTGTGGAGAGTGAGAGCAACGTAAGTGCTGAGACTCTCAGCTTGAGTGCTGTTAAAGAGTAATGAAGGGAAATGTTACATAAGAGATTAGCGCTATTAAATCCATTGTGCATTCCAGAGATCAATTTAATAGTGAATTATTTTACGGGAGGCAAAGCTTAGATTTCACTCGCTTGTTGGAGAATTACTCCTTTTTTTTTTTTCCCCCACCCATTTCCTAGATTCCTTTGATAAAGTAAGAATACATGTTGCTCGGTATTGTGATCTGAGGACTTAATTATATGATAAAGAATGATAAAGAATTACAGTGCCAGTGCCCTGAGGTCACTGATAGGTCTTGATCATCCTGACCAGCATCACCTGGGGCCTCCACCCACCCCCTCTGCCCATAGGTCCAGGAGCATCATTTAAACACAGGCCTGGGGGCCCAGCCCTTTCTTGTCACCTGGCCTTTGCCTGACAACTGCTGGTGGGACCTTCTGCAACCACCTGCCTCTGGTTCTGCGGAGCTGTGCCTTGATGGTGAGCTTCAGTCACCTTCCCTTTGGAAGCAGCTCTGCTCTTGTTGCTCCCTCATATGCTGCCCTGGCTGAGAGACTGTAGTTCATGTCTAATTTCAGGTGCCTGTTGGTGGGAGAACCAAATTAAATGGTATGAAGTCTGATATTCAGAGGTGCCCATCACCCTGTCCCTCTCAGTGGAGTGCATAAACTCTTTTCAGTTCTATCTGGACCACCAACCACCTTGTCGGTGTTAATTTGGTCAGCTGTCCTGTCTGTGCAATAAGCAATCTAGACTTGGATCTGGGTGGTTATACTGGGGGGGGAAAAACATTGTCCATGTTGGACTCAGCTGCCTGGCAGCTTTAGCTGCATAAGAGCTTGGTGTGGATGAGACTTGGAAGCGTGACTGCTCTTCACCAGTGCCTGCTTTTACAAGTTTCAGTGATGTGGGTGAAGTCACGGGTACATGTAGGTAGGAATGTTTCCTGTTTCTTGAAACTCAACGATGTGTCCGTCTCACCTCTATAGGTATATATGGATATATGTAGGCACTTATTTCCTTTGCACCCACTGATCTAATTATTACTAGTGACTCTCTACCACTTCACTGCCGTTACAGACGTTCCCCCTCACGTGCTGGAAGGGTGTTCTGCTATTAGAACTGACGTGACTCAAATTGCATTCAGTCTTCTCAGATGAGCATGGGGTAAGGGGGAGGCAGCTGACCTCAGCCAAAGCAATACGCTTTGCCCTGAGCCAGCTACGAGCGGTGCGTGGGTATAGCAAGGCACGGAACCGTGCCTCATTGAAATTCTGCAGACATACTAATCACATCACCTACCCTGCTTTGCCTTCTTGCATCAAAGGCTTGTCTTCTCTATCCCGATTTCTTAATAAAGATTGTGTATTTTATTTATATATTTATTTTACTAATGGAGTTTCATGTTAAATTTAAAGTCCATTAGAACCACTGCCTACAGACTGTCCTTGAAAGTATGTTTGATTGCAGAATCATCCAAGCGTGATATGGAAAGCTCTCAAGCATTAATGGGTTTGGGAACACAAAGGTGGCTTCACTGGCTTTTTTTAGTCCTTCAGTGGCATCTGAAATATCTCCTAGGGAAAGCGCATAATGTAAAAAGCCTAATGTGTTGAAAGGGTGTATTTGTAAGGGAATGGGGGAAGACTGAGTTCTGGGATTAAATCCTCATGTGTGATGAATGTGAAAATGACAGAAATGTTCAAAACTCCCCGTGAGAAATAATACATAATTGGGCTTTATGCAGAGAACTAAGCCAAGTGGGGTTGAATTTGCCCGCTCTGTTTGAGACGAGACAGGTGAGCGTGGCTTAATGAAGGACGGTCCCCAGCATCCCTCCCAGCCCAGCCATGGAGCTAGCAATCGCTGCCCTTGGCATGCCTGGTGGGACACCTGGGAGGCTGTGGCTGCAGCATGTGTGTTTTAATGACCCCATCTACAGTTCTGGGTGGTTTAAGGCACAATCGCAAGTAGAGATCCATGCGCTGCTGGCAGGTCACTTGGCACAAGAGTCTCCCCCAAATGACCTACAACCCTCTGCCCTCTTCACTGCACTCTGCCTCTTAAAGGTTACCCACATCTTATGGAGAGGCTCCTGCAGGAACAGAGCATGGACGCAGCTGTTCAGCTGCTCTACCCAGAGAACATGGGAAAAAAAGACAATCTTCTTGGTCTTAACTGTAATTCCATGTGTCTCCACTTGGACTCCTAATGGTTTCATAAATCTGAAGGAAGAAGGCAGTGGGACAGGATGATCGGGAGTCGTGAGTGGCAGAGCACGAAGCAGCCTGAATTGTCTGACACAGCAAGTTTCTTTTTTTCTGCCAGTTTAAACTCTTTCATGGTATATACATTCTAGACGATGGATAGCCTGGTTAACAGGAGATGCCTCCACTCAGTTGCAGATGTGAATTGATTTACATTTGAGAATGTTTTTTTGTTGTTGATTTGTGTATTCAGTTATTTGGGAAGAAGCCTGAGACATCAGTCTCCGTGGGGGGGAGAAGTATTGCCTCACAGGAATATTTCTCAACTACTGCATCTGGGAACACACCAAAGCAGTGCTGGTAGAGCCTAATATCCTCCGATTCCTTTGTTGGCAATATTTCAGTGTTAGCATTGCTTTAGAAGAGGAGATTGAAATTCTTCATTTCTTGTTTTTCAGAATACTATTTTTCTAAGCTTGAATATTAAACTTTACTCCCCTCTGATTTTTCCTTCTTACTTTTTATTTGCTGAGAACTTGGCTTTGCTCTTGTTGTAAATTGAACATGAAATTGGATTTATCTGAAATTGTTGTGGAGAGCATAAATAAAATGGAGATATTTTGTACCTTCAGGACTGTCTTTGATAATGAAAGGATTAAAGGACATTAAATTTAAGTTGCTTAAACTATCCAGTGAAGGTTTCATAAATGTTTGAAAATATGTGGTAGCTCTTAAACTTTTGAAAAGACGCTCCAATAGGTCATGAAAAATTACCTTTCTAATAACTACAGGAAAAATGTTTGGTGGTGGATCCCTGGCAGCTGAATGTCTTCATTAACTGGTAATGGCTGTGATTTTTTGCAAAAAGTCACTGACTGTGCTGTATCAGTTTTGTGCCTGATTATTTCTGTTCTTTCTGAAGTTACCATGCCCCACAGTTACTCTGCATTAAGAAATAAACAGCAATTACACTTCTAGAAGAGTTCTGGGGCATTTTGTCCACTGCCCTCACTTGAAATATTGAGGCAATGAGCAAAGCTATTTTTGATGTGCCACATGTGTTCCCTAACTGGTACCATTCATTCCTCTGGTTGAACAAGACGCTGTTTCATTCTCCATATAAAGACTTTTCGTATGGGTGAGTGCATATTCTTCAGCGGTGTACAGTAACACCTAGGCTAATTTTTAAAAAAGCTGGCTTGGTAACCAGCAGCAGTCTGTCTTTGGTACCACAAAGCTGTCTTTTGAACAGATCAAATTAGTCTGTGGGGACCTTTAATCTTATTGTTTCCCGGTTAAAACTGCCTTGAGTATCTCTTTCTGCGCTCTGTAGACTACATACCCTGGCAGCAAATTTTCTTGCATGCTGTACTCTGTGATTCTACGTGAGGATGCTATAGAATGAAACAGACTATGTGATAAGCAAAATGTGATAAGCAAATGTGATAGCCTTATCAGTTAAAAACTTGATTAGTCCTTAAAACTTTTCTTGATAAATTTAGGGGAATAGTGTCCTGTCCTTAAAGTGGCACCTCGCACAAGCCCTTAAGGAGTAGTGGAGAATACTGCATAGAAGGGGATAATGCTCCTGGCATAAAGAACAATACAATAAGCAAATGTTTGAATTCTGAAACTTATTCTTGTTTCTAAATAGTCCTAAGGAGTAGCTCAGTGAGACTCCATCAAGAGAAAGGCTCAGCATGGTGATGCATACAACTCCCTTTTTGGCATGGAAATGATTAGCAAAATTCCATGACCACAATTACTCCCTCCCTCAGCTCTCTTAGGTGAATCAAGCCTCAGAGGAGGAGCCCATTGGAGCAAATGCTGCTTAGTTGGGAGTGTCAAGCTAGTAATGAAAGCATTTGGATGCTAGCCTTGTTTAAGCACACGCTGAGGGGAACCTAATACAAACTGCTAGGACCTTCCTGATAGGTATTAGGGCAAGTAAAGATTTGCTATGCATGGAAAAGGAGCTGAAAACCAAATCCAGTGAAGGGTTTTCAAATTCAAATATCGAACCGAATCAAATGCTGCAAAGTTCAGCTGGAGAAAAACTTCCTGCTGATGATAACGAAAGCTGAATTTGGTTCTAATTTTGATGCAGGGATAACTGATCTTATCTTTACCTGACTCTAAAATACAGATTGAGTGGTAGCAAATTTGGAGCATTGTGGTCCCCATTTACATGTAGTTGCCTCTTGCAAATACCTTTGAGCATGCCCAAAAGGTTGAAAAAAATAGCACTGTCCATGTTAAGAGGTAGATGGAAAACCATATGCAAGTAAAACTTTGAGCACTAGGGGCTCATTTCTCTGACAGACCAGCATAACAGCACCAGGGGCAAGATATTTTAAAAGCAGCCACACCAGCCTTGCACAGGTTATACTTGCAGTCCCTTCCCTTTGCATACGCAAGGGCATAATTACATGCCATACAACACATTTGGGATCTGCACAATTAAGCAGTCCTACACGTGTATCTGCAAAGCTAGCCTCCATGTGGAAATTGCTTGCATATTGCAGTCATTTTATATTTAAAAGTGGCCATATACACACACATGCACAAAAGAACTGCTTCGGCATGCCATCAGCGCTCATTACAGGGTATTGTGTCCATTGGCACAGATGGAGAACCTGCGAGGGTACGTCAGCATAATAATTCTCGAGAACCAAAAGCTTTGAATTCAAAATCTGGATTTGATCACTGGAAAGGATTTGGAAAGGCAGCCTTTACTCTGTGATTACAGTGTACAGTGTTTGCGGTACGCACTGAGATCTCAGGTATGTCTGCAGCCTGTTGCAGTCTGTCCCAGCAAATGAAAACTGGGATCTGTTTCAAACCTGCACATCAACTTCAGGCATCCTAATTAACCCTTCGGCAGCAGGGCTCGTTACAAATAGCTCAACTGGCACTCTGCATATTGGATGGGTTTGATTCTGGAAGTTGATTTCCCTTAAGAAATGGGTGTAATCTTTTTCTGTTATTTGAAGACACCTAACCAACAAATCTGAATGATTGTTATCAAGTGTAAGCATCAAATCCACTAGCAGTAACTGGAGAACAACTTTTGATCCATTATAACTTAATGATAAAGCAATTTTTCCAGCACACAGAACAAGTAATTATGACTATTTCTACTATATAGGCAGAAAAGAAGACAAAATACCTTTGCATTTTGAAGACATGCTGCTTGTCCTTCCTTTGATACACTTCAGAAAGGATCTTGCTTCGATATCCGTAGATAATGTGGAGTTGCCTCTGCTTTGAGTTTACTTTCTAACAAATTTCTGGATCTGCAAAATGGAAAAGAAAGGGAAGGACATGAGGACATGTAAACAAAAATTGATGCAGCCAGCACTGCGTTTTTCAGCAGAACCTGGGACTGCTACATTTGACCTACATATCTTTTGCAGGAGGAATTGGGTGCCTTGGTCGTGACAGGGGACAGACACGGAAATGTCTTGATGCAGTGGAGATTTATAACCCTGATGGAGACTTCTGGAGGGATGGACCTCCTATGCCTTCTCCACTCCTCTCCTTACGAACCAACTCTACCAGCGCAGGCTCCGTGGAAGGGAAGCTGTACCTCTGTGGAGGATTTCATGGAGCAGGTACTAAAATGAGTCCAACGTTCCCTATGTAGTTGAAATCAGTTTCACTGTACACAGACTGACCTGGTGACCGACCAACCCTATCAGGTGGCACTGGCATGCCCTGGAACCGCAGAGCCGATTCAGCCCTTTGAACTGCTGGCTCCTAATGTCAATATGAATTGTGCTCTGTTTGCCCTTTGCTTTTTTCCTTAACAAAACATGAAAAAATTAAGGATGTTTCCGATCTGCGCTAAATCTGTCTAAATCTACAACCTCAGAAGAATTCCTCTGGATTTACATCCGGAGCTACTGAGATCAGCAGCTTAGTGTGTTACGGACATTAAAGAACTTGGGCGTATTTGTTGAAGATTAAGGCACTATCCATCTGTCCTTAGCCAAGCGATCTGGCTCTGCCTATTTACTTACATGCTTTTCATAATCAGTGTTGAAAAAGCTTGTGTATTTAAGGAGTACTGTGGGTAGGGAACTGAGATACAGAGAAAAATTTTAAATAATCCTAGCCCCAATGCCACCTTTCTTCTTTTAAGTCGTCTTCCTTCCAACTGTGCTTAGCTCTACCTACATCTTCAGCGCTGTTAATCATTGTTTTTTTCATTATAAATGCAAAGAATCTCAAAGCATGCACACTCTTCTGCTACATACAGCTGCTAGCCCAATTTCCTTTCTAGGAGAAAGCAGGAATACAGATGCATTATCCACCACTAGTAAATGTCATGTCAGGCTCACTGGTGCCCAGGAATGGCCATGTGGTATCACTGGGTGATGCATCCTTCACATTACACTGACTCCAGCTGCGTCAACTTTTACGTGTATAACAAACTCTAAGCTTAAAGCTGCTGTTATTTTAGAATGATAATTTCCATCAGCTAGTTCACAAGTCACCTTCCCCTCCCTTCGTTTGCTACTGGTAGAGGAAGCTGCTTCCTGAAAACAATTGTATGGCAGCTCTTTAACAGGCATCTTCTCGTGTCATCTCTGATGGAAGTTCTGTGACCTCAGAGCAATTATGGTTATGATACATCACTGGGTTTCCATAGCAAACATTGTGCCATCATATTTGTCTCTTTCTCAGCAGTATTAGGAAAAAGCCTAAAGTTAGTGGGTACAAATCTCAAAAGGCTGATCATTTGCACTGGCAAATGAAGCAATTTCATTCAAGATGACTAACAGATTAGTATGAGGTTTTCTGAATAAGGTAGCTTCAGAGCCATAAAAACACTCTCTGTACAATACCACCACGTTCTGTCACTGAGTCATGTATAACGAGTGGTAGTACCAGCAGAGGTTGAAAGTCCCCCTGTGGATTTCAAGACGGCCATCTTTTGTAGGTTTGTATAATGCCAGCTCAATGGGGTCCTGATTCCTGACTGTACTGCTGCAATCTATATAATTATGTATAGAACTCCCCTGCACTAAAAGTGTTATTTAGATTGGAAAACAAGAAGTCAGAGTTAGAAAATGCCAGTTTTGCAGTTACCTGTGCAACCTGAATTCTGACCCCCTACGTGTGCATTTTGTATACCAGCAAAGAAATAGCATGTGATTGTGTTGTTAGATGTTGTTATGATGTCTATTAACAATGGAGCCAAAGTAAGATTCTCACTGTCAACTGTAAATCAGATGTATGGGAATGTTTGAGGAGTTGAGAGGAAAGCTGTGCCTTAGAGGCAGGCTTCTTAACGTGACTTTCAAGTTATTAAAGGAAAAGGGCTTTCTAAATCTTCATAACAATAACAACTTCTAGTTAGCATCACCAAGAAAAAGATGGATGGAGTCCATACGCTGAACCTGAAGAGGTTATCTGGCTGGCCTCTCTCCCTGGCCCTGTCTTCTCTGCGTGCTGGAAAGAGCTCTTGCCTGATCTTCTCCTCAGGGGTGAAGGGTGGAGAGAGGGTTATTACTCTCAGATGGGAACTTGGAGAGGGTGGCTTGACTCTGCTCTTTCAGAATTACAGCTGCTCAGCAGCTTCAAGATATTCACGGAACAGCATGTGCTGCTGCTGCTTTAGTAGCAGATAGGGTTATTTTAGAATGTGCTTGTTTGGCTTTAGTCTTTTGAGTTTCTTGGCATGTCACTTCGTCTTTTTTGTGAGGGATGCAACCAAGAGAGGATATTCCAATTTTGCAAAACATTGTAATTTAGTTTCAACCAAGTGCAGCTTTTGGAACAAGCCAGAGGCACAGCTGTAGTCTCTGGGTTTTCCGCCTGCTGAGCGCTAAAGGGCTGCTGTGAACATTCAAGAATGAGTCCTTCCCAAAAAAAAGAAAATAAGCCAAAAGCACTGCTGCAATGGAAAGGCTTAACCAATTTATATAAGGGGATGAAATCAACTCCCTATATACTACAGATCTGTCCCCAACTCCCCAGGCTCAACCTGCCTTTGCATTTGCTTAAACTCACTCTTGACCCCGCAATGTGAAAGCTGACCTACTAAGGACATTGCTGCATCTTAATTTAACTCGTATGTGCCATGCTCTGTATGCCTTTCTGCACGAGTATTGACTTAAATGGATAATTAGAGACCAGAGATGCTGTACACAAACACAAAGCTGAAAAGCAGCTGTCAACTGCTCAAAGGGCCTTAAATTTGGATGAAAAGACGAGTACTGCTCAGCTACCATCTCTTCAGAGTCCCATGTGACACTTGAAGTACTGTGGTGGCAGGATTCCCATCCCATATATATTGCCTCTCACAAATCTTTGTCTGCTTGAAGGAGGACAAGTGGCGCAGCCCTAACAGCATCCCCAGGAGCAGAGGAAGAGAAATTGCAGCTACTTAGAGTCTCCAGAGGGAAGTCAGCTTGGCCAGCTGAGCAGCAATGCAGAGCACAGTCTCTCTAAAGGATGAGTGGACTCCAAAGTGTGTCCAAGCTTCATCAAGAGAAAGCTTCCTCTGAACTGCGAGGAATGCTCTGCAATGTTGAGCTGCGTTGGTAAACACAGCTTGTAAGGCCTCGCCTGCTGAGGCTCCCTCAAGTTAGAAGCTTGCTCAATGCCCGGCCATGAAAGGGGTAAGGGGATTAATTCAGCTGAAGTTTAGACACTTATGTGGAGTGCCTACACTGAGACCTTAGTGACCCCGGGCTCTCTGCAGCATTTGGGGAAGCACAGATGCTTCCAGAGGGAGATTCAGGTCCTTCGTGCTTTACATCTGCTCTGAAAGACCAGAAGGCAATTCAGAACCCTGAGGACCTCTCTTGTCTCTTAATGCTCTGTGTTTCGGTCAGGATATGAGGGATTCTAACCTGGCTTACACATCTAAGGCAAACACATCAGGAGCTTGGTGTCTACGGTTAGATGGTAAGAACTCCTCTGAGACTTCTGGGCTGTATCACTAGCTGACAGATGTTGCATGTTCTTACAGTCATAAGTACCCCCAAAAAAACACTTCTGCTTATTTTGAATGTGTTTCCTCCTTAGCAAGACTTGCAAAACTTCATCTGTTAGTAGTTTATACAAATTAGCTCATTTTCTGCTAAAACTGTTACGGCAAATAGGATCCATTAATCTGCTTGTCTCTGACACTCGGCTCCAGCTCATGTAGCCTAGTGTCACGAATATTGCCTGTCATTTGTCAGCAATGTTATAGCGTTCATCAAGATATTCAGAAATGTTTAAAATGGTTGCTTTTGTCCATTAGTTTATAGTTCTGCACAGAGTGAAAACATTAGCCGTAGCATGAATACTCAGAAGGACTCAATGTGCAGTAGCCAGCCAGCTTTCTACTAATTGTTAAAATATGTTGCCGCATTTAGTGCTGTAACTATGGATTTTAAACCAGCCTTTGCAGCCTGAGCGTGTAATGTTCTTGTCGACATGTTTTATTTGCTTCGCCTTTACCTAGAACTACACCCTGCCACCTGCGCAGGCTGACAGCGATTAGCGTTAGCCCGCGCAGGGCAGAGGCAGCCTCATTAGTGTCCCTCACCGACGGAGCTGGTGAGCAGCTCTGCAGGTATGCAGCATTACACGCTTGTAAAATGCCTGCCAGATTGGGTTCCCTTTCTTTTTGACTGCTGCTGAGTATTTTAAATATTTTTCCCGGTGAAAATAATGAAGGGAAGGGCGCGTGCCTGTTCGCTGGGGCTGTGTCATCTGCTGTCACTGCCAGTTTGCGGAGGCACATGTTTGTTGACTTTGCATTGTTGCTGCACAAATACAGATCTCGTAGCCTGTTTCTGGGGGCTGGGGGTTGTAGCTTTAGTTTCAGAACATAGATGTTGGTCCAACTGCCTGTCTCACAGATTTGAATTAATAAATTCAAATCCAGAGCTGATTTTAACTTGAGGATTTTAATTAGAATGACATCTTTACTGTACACCCGTGTGACATCAGCTGAAGTGCAAAGTAAAGGGACAACCACCTCAATGCAAATAATAAAACGTTTAACAGGTCTGCTATTAGCAGCACATATCACTTAAGAGGTTTTACGATTTCATCAGTTAATAGCACTTGATGTGCAACTGTCTTTCTCTGAACTGGCAGTTTTGCCATCTCCCTCCAATGTAGTTTATAGCAGAGAAATAAATGTACTGCTTCCCTACTAGACACATTTCTGTATTGAAAAATTCTGTAATTCCCATCCTCTGTGGGACCAGAGCTGCTCAACCCAGTTCTGCTGATTACTTACTGGTATCAAGTAGAAATTAATTTTTCACTTAAGTGGTGTTACAGTCAGAGGAAGGGGAAAGGGAAGAAATATCTATGAACTTGGAATGCAAGAATCTCAATTTTGTGTTTGCAACTCTTAGCCAAGATAGTTGATAGCGACACTGAGTCCTACTGCCTGTGAAATTCTGACTCTACTAAACATATATATATATACACACACTTACCCCAGGTTCATTTTCTGGCCTCTTCTTCCTCATTTACATAAATCGCAATCCATACATTGGAATAGAAGCAGCACTGCTTGGGGCACTGCAGAACTGTGTAGTAATTACTGTATTCCAGCTGAGCTAATGAGTTTGTATCTCCACGCCATCCTCTGCTGACAGTGGACTAGCCTAATAGTTATTTATTTTGACTAATCTCCCATAAAGGCTGTTCCCCCTAGTCTCCTCCATTATGTGATTTAGATGGGGAATCATTCTAGTGCTTGATTTTTATTATAGTGGTTATGGAACATTACTGGAATCAAATTAAATTTAGACATATTAAGGAGTCTGGCACAGTAAATACTGCACTTGTGAAGTTTGGGGGTTGAGGGATTGGAACAAAACCTGTTTCTCCAGCACCTTCCCATGTTCCCAGCTAAATAAAGCAGAGGGGCAAACCCCAGGCTGCCTATCCGCAGCACTGTTTGTTTCCCTCGGTTAGAATTTACCGGGCAGCGAATGAATAATTGAAGTTCTCCTGCCCACAGTTGTTACCATTTGAATACATATTCCCACCGACGGTGGGGATTCAGGCTCCCCGCGTTTTGCTCAGCATAGAAATGTGCTGGCGGCCGCCCGCCCTGCCGCAGGCACCGCCACGTCGCCCCAGCCTCTGCGCCCGAAAAACGCTGCTCCACCTTTCATCTCACTATCTCACTCTCCCCCCACGCCGGGGGGAGCAGGGAGAGACCCCCTCAGCGCAGTGCCTTCCCAGGGAGGGCTGCCCGTGTCCCCCCTGCTCGTTAGCTAGAAACTCGCTGCTGTAATAGGGCCAGTACAGGTCAGGGGAATCGCTGGGGAGCAGCACCTGCTCGTTTCAGATCTAAATTTGACCCAGTATCTGACAGCACAGTGTTGGTAATTCAGTCATGCTTCTTACTAAGGCTCAATTATAGTTTATAAAGGGTTAATGAATGATTAATAGAAATTTTAATGCATTTTAATTAATTGCTGAAGAGGTCAATAGGTTGTTTAGAAACATGGCTTGAAGCCATGTATGACATCTTCTATTGTGTTCATAACTGCCTGTTATGCATACAGTCTAAACATGCTTTATATCCTCTATTAATAATGCATTAACCCATTGTAAGGCATTTAGAAACAGCATCTCAGGATGGTCTGAGACCAGTAGTTCTTATTCTGATCTTGCAGTTTTTACTCTCATGAATGGTGCATTGGCTTCAAGAGCACCGATCCTGCTGCCCCTGTAACCTGGGGTCCTGCTGTCACCCGCAGCGCAAGCGGGATCAGCGCTTGTAAGATTCTGTCTGAAACAGTCCTTGCCTATGAACAACAGGCAGAATTTAAAAGCTGGAGTAGCTGGATCAATCCCACGAAAAGCACTTTAAGTAACTGAATTAGAAGGTCCTTCTTGTAGACCATCCCATTCTTTATATAAAATTTTTTTATATATTGAATTTTTTTATATATATATATATATATATTTAATATAGATTGATTTCTGAGTGAATGGGCAGCTCATGAAACTAGGGTCCTGAAGAACCACACAGCAGAGCAAGAGGATAGAGGTCCTGTCTATGAGAGCGAATATCTTACCTTACTCCACGCAGGTGCTCTGAAAACAGTAAGCTGTCACAGTCGTAAATTCAAGCCCCAACCTGCCTCCCAGCTTTCGCTGTGTCTGGTGGGATACACTGCCTTGATACTTAACATCACGAAGGCTGGCCAGCATGTTAAACAGCCAAGCCAAGTTCCCTCTCCTGTGTATTATCTGCCTGCTTCTGCCCACAGGCACAGATGATGGATGTAGTTGACCCCACCAGGGGTGTTCGCTGCGTTACGCGAGCGAGGCTGGTAGAGTTAGGGGGCAGCTCGCATACGCAAATGGGATTGAAGGCCACACACTCAATGAACTTACTCTTTTTCCTACTGCAAATGAGGAGCCAGGACATCTGGTGGTAATGATCTAAATGCACTTTTATCCCATTGCAACATAAAAGTGAATTCCCAAGTCACCTAAATCCACATCATGTAATTATGAAAGCAGCTATTAGTGGCGAGAAAGATAAGTAGCAGAGGCTAGTCCCATATGTTTAAAATCATTCTCTGGTCTCTGGTACAGATAATGGCATGCAAAACCAGGTACAAACCAGCAGTGGAGGCTGAACTGCTTCAAGGCAGCTCTGGGGTGGCTGCTAGGTGACAAGAACTGGGGAAGCCAGTGAAAGGAACACCTGAGTAAATATTCTGGGGACTGTTGGGGAACTGGCAAGCACCTTGTGATGTTCAAGTGCTTTTTTCCACAGGAAGAGCAGAGCAGACAGTTAACAGTTTAACCACTACGGGTTTGGTGTCTTGTCTTTTATTAACTGATTTATGACGAAAGAAGATAGAGCACATTAGGAAACTGCAGACTGGAAAGGAAAAGGTGCTGTGGCAACCTCAGAACCAACATCAGCAGGAGCTCAGGCGAGTAGCCTCTGTGCTGATGTCCCAGGGGACAGAGCTCGTGGGCAAGGACAGATGTGACGTGGACACAACGTGGTTCTGTGCTGGGGAACCTGTCCCTGCTCTGGATAAACTTGCTTGGGGACTGCTGGCCATATAACAGTATGTCAATGTAGCTATGCTGAGCGAGCAGGCAGGTGAGCTTGTCCAAAACTACTTTGGGTATCTCTGCCCTGCACTGATGCAGAGGCATCGCGGCTCGTGACTTGGCACATGCTCTCGCCATCTCCGTAGCTCTGTTTCCTCGTTCATAAGATGGGGGCAAACATGCCAGCCAATGCCAATGGGTTTCTATAAGAAATAATGAAATATTGACCATATTTCAGCAAACTTGCCATAGATTTAATTCAGCATGACTTTTCTAGTTCAATGCTCTGGACACTAAACAGGCTACAGTAGAGTGAATTAATTGTATTGGCTTACAAACACAATAGCTGCGTGGTTAATGACCCATAGATTTTCTACCTGTTAAACATGTTGCTTAATTCTTCTATATCTGCCTCCCTTTAACCCTCTAAACCCAAAACCTAAGAATTGTATCTGAATGTTCAGCTCCAAATAGGAAAGTGAAAGCAAGGTCAAAAAAGACCAAAAGTGGTAATAAATACTATAGTCACATGGGAAGTTGTTCCTCCCCCCAACCTCCAAATCACAAATGGAATGCAGTTTTAACAAAAAAAAAAAAAAAAGAAGAAAAAGCAGATCAAATATTTATGTTGCCTGCAGTCATACTGGGGGTCTTTCCAAGAATGGTTCACCCTGATTTATGGTCAATCCCAATTCAAATGACATGAAAAAACTTACAACATGAAATGAATATTTGGGGAGTGAATCATATTCAAAAATAAACCTTTTAAAGAGAAAATATGATTGTGTATATGGAGTGCAGGCAATTACTTACTGCAAATTAATATTTTGGTTGTGTTTTCTGCACATTCAAAGAAACATTTCAAATGAAAAATGGTGGGAAAGGGTTTTGTTTACAGACCAGAATATAATAGAGAATTTAAAGATTAGACTCATTTTACTTTCACACCACTATATTTGCATATATGAAATATGAATTTAGCATTTATAAATTAAACATTTTCAGGTATAACTCAAGTTCTTTCACTGGGAAAAGATGGGTTTGTAGGCTCAGCGTTAGCCTTCAGTTTGCGCTTGTGTGTCAAAAAGGCATAACTATACCAAAAGAGCTCTGACTTTCTTTTAACATACCACAATTTCTCATGGGGATAAATTTATGCTGGCATTAATTCTTCCTATGCTGGTTTAGCCTTTTCCTTTCCTGAATAAGAATAAACCATACCGCTATAAACACTGTTTTACTGTGGATAAGGATCTGCATTAGGGTTAGGTTTGTACCAGCTGAATAATTCTAATATAAAGTGGTTTAACTCCTGTGCAGAAAAACGTAGTGCAAAGAAAGTTTTTTAAAACTTCTCATGGTTAAACAAGAATGTGCAGAAAAATACTGCCTTATTTTGTAGAAAAAAAAATGAAAGCTTTTGGAAAGGAGTTAAATCCTTTCATTAGGGAAGGTGGTTGTCTGGTAAGTGATGCAGAATAATGCTATGTGTGACAGGGAGTTCTGTGGGGTGGCTTTTTAAGCAGGTAATCTGTGTAATGCAGCCGGTTTCTTTTTGTAGATGTCACGTTATTCTCCTGCAAGCAAAATTGGCTCCTAAGATATTGCCTTTAAAAAAAAAATTGCAATTAAATAAGGTGAACCAATGAGGCAGAATCTGGAATTATTTGCACCTTCAGGCTTAAAACTGTTTATTTGGGACTAATGCCCAAATCCAACATTACAGCCTGGAATCAAAGGTGCTATTCTCTTTGAAAAACATTACCTTTTCTATTGTCCTAACACAGAGGGGCGGGGAGGCTTAAGGATTGAGGTGTTTTAACTCATTTCTCTTTTAAAAGAAAGGGGGGGGTGTGTGTGTAATTTTTTTTCTGAAGTATTGACTGTATTTTGAGCAGTGCTTTTCCTCACATGAACTTTCTCATCCAAAGGGTGCTGCTTCCTTTCATATTAAACAAGATAAGACTAGAGAAACGATTGCTTCCCTTATTCCAACAACGTACTGTTTTTATCTCCCAAGGGTTAAGAGTTAACTAACACTCCATGTGCTGGAACGCAGAATTTGTAGAGTGGAACAAAACCAGTTACAACATCCCACAGAAAAGGGAAAAAAGGGACACGAAAGGTTGTGAGTCACCAGGGTCAGGAAAAAACACAGCAAGGCTTGTAAGGAAGGGTTGCCTTTGATGTTTTAATTATGATTTTTTTTTTTCTGAAGTGTTGCAATCACCCACAGAATGTTTCAGTTCCAGTGTTTGATTTTTTTTTCCTCCGATTGTCTCATTTTTGTCATCATCCCTGCCAAAGAAAATCCAGGCATAAAAATTTATTGCATAACAGAGATGATCTAATAATAAATACAGGGACTGGAGCCTCCCATGTCACAGCTTAGGTCTGTTTGTGTCTCCGTATTTGCCTCTCAGGAAAAACCTGCTCACTCTTGCAGGGTCATATAGAAATAAGCTCTTTGCTGGTTCTGGCACGTCTTATTTTTTTCCAGTTTCAGTCATGCCTTCTCTCTTCACATGTAACTGGGGTTTTTAGCAGTTTGCTGTCTTCTCTCTTGGATGGGTGCAGCTTTCCTACGTACTATTATTATTCTCCTTTAATACCCAGGTTCAATAAGCAAACCATCATGACTATTGTTTCAGATGAGGCTAAATCCTGAAATCTTTCCAATTTTTACTCAAGCAAGTTCCTGGAGATCTATGAAAGTCCCAGAGGTCTGGGTTTGGACCAAGAAAAATTATGCCACAATTAATTGTGACACAACTGAGGGGAAAATGAGTATGGGCTGTGGATTGGGGGGTAGAAACACTGTGCTGCACTCCTTTATCAGGTGAGAGAGGGGGCAGAGATGGTGAACGGTTGGTGAGCGGTTTCCTTAGATAAGCATGACAAAAATGTGCAGAAATTTCCATAAAGCCGAGACATCCACAACTCCCGTGCATGTGCAGGGCCTGCACTAAAACAGAACTGCCCCCAGTCAGCTCAGCAAGGAAACCAATCCCGGGGGGGGGAGGAAGAGGTCTTGTTTCCATCTGACCCCCCCACATCCTGAAACTACTTGCAGAGGAGCCCGAGGGGTATTTTAAATCCCCTGACGCTACATCGTCATAACATCAACACCAATTTTGCAGGGAACCTAAACCACGACAGCGCTATCTTGGGGGTACTAAACCCCCAGGGTTGCTGTCCTCTGGAGGAACGTGTGTTCTGTGTTTCCAACATGAGAAACACTATGTGCCTCGGGATGCTCTTCTCTATTTCACTCTTTTCCCCTCCTTCAGTCCTTTGCTGTCGGTTCCACAGAAGGGCAGTGTCCAAACAATGAGACGCAGTCAACATATGTGAAGGATAGGGTGGTTTGTTGTTGTTGGTTTGTTTTTGTTTTCATTAAAAATAAGCTTTCTAGAAGGTATAGCTGAATGGGAACCTCAGTCTGGATCCTGTAAAGTTTAGCCTGTCACCAGTCTTTTCAGACTCAATAAAACAGTGTTGAGAATTCCGTGTTTCTTGCTATGATGGTTCTTAGCCTGGTACCTGTGTAGTGTCTGTGCTTGGAAATCTCAGAGACTTGGCTTCTAATACATCTGTCCAGAAAGTCACCAGAAAGAAGCTGACAGCAAAGCACGTGTGTGTCCTCAGCTCAAAGTAAGAAAAGTTTAGAGTAAGGTTGCTTGCTGTGAGAAAGCAACTTTAAGATGAAAAGAAAAAGTGAGCAGAAATGAAAGACACTTTTTATTTTTAGGAGAGAATTTGGCTTTGAGTAACAGTTGCTGGAGAGTTCAGGACATACGTGTTTTTATAAGTCATTTAATATAGCCCTGCTGGCTGACAACTATGAACTATGGTTCTCTACTGCATGGTGATTCTTCCATTATTTTTGTTAGTCTCAGTAAAAAGCGTCTTGTCTTGAGCTTGGCTGTGATTTAATGGCATTCTTCTAACCTGACTGTTCATGACAAATTCCTCAGCACTTCAGAACAGCTAAAGTACCTTTAAAGCCCTGGAGGTTTCTTTCTGTCTTTATTTCTCCCCAAATCACAGGATGTCCAGACTTCACACCCAAGAAAAGCCATGGTATTGGAGTGCTTCCAGCAGCCTGAGAGCTGCATTTTAGTGGGGGCAAAGAAAAGACAACATGCTGCATGTAGGCATGCTCATTAACAATAGGTAATACTCTGTCTCTAAAAGATGAGTATTTGACAATTGATTGCACAATGAAATGCCACCTGCATACTTGTACCGAGATGGAGCACTTCATGCTTTTGTCCCTGCAGCTGCACCTGGAGCCCAGAGCCTGAGGGCTGAATACACTCTGCAGATCTCCATCTGCACTATTTCATTTGCCGTATGTTGACAACTCACATGCTCTTCCAACAGCGTAGCTGTTAGTACCGCAAAAATTACCTTTTCACTGCCACCTTACAGAAGGGTCATAAGAATAACTGCACAAACCTCTTTGATCCTGTTTGACTTGACTCCTGTTGCCTGCTGTTGTTGCTTCTGTTTTTCAGCTCGTCACGAAGTTATCACCAAAGAGATCCTCGAGCTGGATACGTGGGAGAACCAGTGGAACGTGGTGGCCATCAACGTCCTCATGCACGACAGCTACGATGTTTGCCTTGTTGCTAGGCTGAACCCACGGGATCTCATCCCTCCTCCCCCGGATTTAGTGGACCAATAGAAGTTCAGTGACTCTCAGTGCTTCCAGATTCTGCAGAAACTGAAGAATTTGGAGAGACAAATGCTGCATTGGCTCTGGATGACAGCTGAGTCCCACAGAGAGGAGCTGGCAACACGTGCTTAAGGACAGAATTGCCTTTGAGCTGCGCTTCTCCGATGATGCTTAATTTGCTAGGACTGGTACTCTGGACTTCTGTGATTGGAAGTCGAGGTTGCGCAGCCTTTGTTTGTGGCTCTTCGTCTCCCATCTGGCTGTGCAAGCTCCAGTGTTGGGTGCAGCCTGGGCTTCTGGGACCCTTTGCCTCACAGGGACAGTGGCAGCCCAGGGCTCATTTCACAGCAGAGCATGACATACGAAGGAAAAGCTCTAGCCAGGGAAATCCCTCCTTTGCTGTTCATCCCACCTGGTCCTACTAAATCACTGAGGAGGCTAAAAAATATATTAAGTCAGCTGATGAAAACCAGTTCAGCTGTACCAAAGGGCCGGACTGTAGTTGACTGATGCAGGAGCAGAGGGAAAACAGAGAAGAGCCTTTGTTTGTTTTAAACACAAAGACATTAGCCAAGGTTCATTAGCCCAGTACACCAGCTACTGTAAACATTATCTAACCCACAGGACAGCCAAGAGATCCTGTCTTTGCCAACAGAGCTGAGCCTGTGCTAGTAGAAAACTATTCTTTTGGCAAAAAGTCACAAGCGAGTCTTCCAGCAGGGTTAGTAGGCAGCCTGTACCAAAGACAAGAAGAACCCTAAATTTTCACATAGATCCTACCTGTGACAAGGTCTGGTGTGACTAGAATCTTAAACTCAGTTAGAAAACCCTCTTCCTTTGAAAGATGGAGGAAGGGATGTAAATTAAAAAGTAATAAATGAGACCAGTATTATCTGCATATCAGCTCTGCAGCCACAGGAAAAGGATAGATGTGCTAAACAGTAAATGTTTATATAATAGTAGCTGGGTTTATAGAAGTAGGTTAAATGAAGCAGCATAAGGTAAATTCTCTACCAAGAGAATTGCTATAATCACAGGGAAGAGGAATAATTCAAACGGTGCTTCTTAAGGCAGTGCTAGACTTCACAGGGCTTGAAGACAGTAGGTTAGACAGAAAATTGTCACCAATACTGCTATCCCATTTGAATTACCAATAACTATTCATCAATTCTCTGGTGCCTACCTCACAGTGTATCTGTCTGTCACTGCCTGGGTCGTGTGGGCAAGAGAACTGGAAATCTCAGTTGTGCCCTTGGGCCAAAATTGCAGAAGACAGTATGCTGCAAGGCTGAGTGAATGTCAGAGGCAAACACTAAGAGTAAACTACGATTCAGTACAAGAATGATCATTGTAGCAAGAAGTTGCTTTTGATGGCTACAAAAGCAGCAACAAAACTGGAAGGAAATAATTGGCAAACAAACGAGGGAATCCATCAGGTAGTTCATCCATGGTTATTTATGGGGTTTGCACTTCAGAACATCTCCATTTTCTTTTTCAATTGCATTTTAGGCTGCAAAAATGCCAGTTGTTTTTGGTTTTGTTTTTGTTTTCCTGCAATGCTTACGACAGAGAGAGGTGGGGAGGATGACCCAAAAGCCCTTTCCCAATTCTGACTTTCCTGATTCGTGAACTATTCTCTAAAATATCCAGTGGGACTATTAAGCTGTCATATAAAATCAATTAGCAGGAAGGTCACTAAAGTTTGTCTGATAACTATAGTAGGACGCTGAGGACTGCTCAGACAATAAGGGATTTTGTGGGGGAGAAACTAAGGAAAACATGTAGAAAAGGAGTAAATCTGTGACCCTACAGCTAATCTCCCTTTATGTTTCCCAAGCAGAATGAGTATCACAGCATAAGCACATATTCTTGTGTTTGTATCATTTCTGTATCATCCAGTCATTCTTTTTTCTTTCCATTGTTCATATGTAGGTCGTCTTCTGTCTAGAAGAGAGTTGTGACAAGCATGAAGTTCAGTGGTACAAACCAGTGACCAGTTCCTAGAGCCTTAACCACTCTGGTTGCTAAATGCAGTTGCAGGTATAAGATAAAAGAGGCAAACTCTGCTTTAATATGTTTTTAAACAAAATCAGTAGAAAGTTCTTCCAATTAACCATTCAATATTGGAAACTCTTTTTTCAACTTTAGTTGTTACTGCCAAGTAAAGGTAATCTTGTTCTAGTTTCTCTACAGAGCTCTCAAGGCAGCTGGAAGCAATGCTCTTGAGCATCAGTTAAATGTTTCCTTGTGAAACTCCGAATTCTGCAACCGTATCTACTGATTTTACTTTTTTTTTGTTTTCAGGAAGAGTGTTTTAAAGGTTTTTGTTGTTTTTCTTTTCTTCAGTCTCTGCTCTGTGGTCTGTTCCTGACAATTCAAATCCTCCTGAGGTTTAAAGCCTGAGTTAATGTACTGGATTTCACTCTCTGAAAGACAGTCTACTTGGAATATTTCAAGAGGAGAAGGGGGACTTTTGCAGGCTTTCATTAGTCATATTTGAACGTATATGTGGAACACAGCTGAGACTGCTCTATTAAACTTTTATTCCAGTAGTGAGCTGGCCGTTTCTTTCCCACTTCATATGTTTTACTTTTTAGACTGGTATTTAATGAGCTGGATGCACGGGAAGTATGTACTCTGAGAAGGTCTGTCTTGATAACCGAGGAGGGTAATTGCATATGTTTTATATACTGGCCTTGCAATCAGCTAGCTCGAGCTGCAGTGGGCAGTTAACAGGTTTTTCTTCGTGTGCCACTGGGAAGCGACCTGCCCTCGCAGGCACTGAGCATGGCGTTCCCTGCTGCCCACAGGGTCGGACTGTTAGCGGGGACTCTTGGGTGTCTGTGTCTCTCTGTTTCTGCCCAAGTCCGAATGTCTAGCACTATGAATCAAGCAGAGAATTGTTTTCTTCTGGATTAAATATCTAGAATGCGGGCACTAACTTCTTAATTTTGTGTGGGCCCCATGTAGTTCATGGGCCCCATGGTTCATGCCTTGAAGCAACAATTTCTAAACCAATACTTGGAAATGAGAGCATGACTGAGGAAGGAGGGAAGAAGCAGAAAGCGCACTTATTGAGAGGTACAGGTCTCAGCCAAAATCCTCCTGAGAGTATATGAATACTGCATGTCTGATGTGTCTGTCTGTGGGTAGTCTCACATTGCTGGTTAAGTCCTTAAGAGTCTTAATTTCTCTATTACAAATCCTGATGCAAAAAAAAAAAAAAAAAGGTATTACAGAATATGCATTCTCCAAGCTTGGGAGTTTCACTGAAATAATAGTTTACTTCAGCCCCTTTCCGTCCGAGCACTAGTTAGCTGAGCATTTAATCAAGGCTGTCTTAACACCATCCATAATTCTAAAATGCAAACAAAGCAGCGCTGGCAAGCTACCGACTATTTAAATGAATGGGGGGATTATTAAGCAAAGACATACACTTCAGTTTCACTTGAATTGCTGAAGTACATGACTAGTTGCCAAATATGAAGAAAAATGTTGGAGAGGTTGCTGGTCATGTGGCACACAGGGAGTAAAGCAAAAAATGAAATGCTATAAAAAGCTAATTGAAGCTCTCCATTTTTATCCCCAGCTGATGTTTTATGTTGACATTGTCCATATATAACTGATTTCATAAGCTCTCATCTCTCTGTTTTCATACATGTGGCCATAGGAACTGCCCACATATGTAAACCATCGGGCGTCTGACTACCCACCCTCACACACCACGGCTGTGATTGCCTGCGGCTCAGCCCCTGCCCGTGCCAGGCAAACACACACATACATTTTGCATGTCTGCAATATTGGAATTCATGGGGCAGCTTCTGTATTGTGTTCCAGCTGTATTGTGCCGCTCAGGAAGCCTCGATTTGCCAACAGAAGATTGCCTTGGTGCACACAGAGCTGTCAGCTCCTCTAACAGTGCTCCCAAATATGCTCCAGGAACATCCAAACCAAGAGGCTGGCACCAGAGATGAGAGCTGCTCCCGGAATGCTACAACATGCAGCGGAGCCAAGGTAGGGTGGAACAATCCTCCCCACCTCTTCCTAGGGAGGGTTCAGATCTAAAAGGATTTGGCCCTGAATATTCATCTTATATTTTTTCCTCTAATTCAAATGTATAATGAGATCCTTGATCACCTGAAAAGCAATGAAAACAAACTCTAGAGTAATATATATATTTTTTTAAAATGTTAAAATATATCCATGAAGATCTATATTGTTTTTCTGCTGATCTGGAAGACAATGACATTCTTTTAATAAGCTCTTTACCTAGTGATTGCTATCTTAGCTACAGTGATGATCTCTTTCACAGGCTGCTCTTGTAATGGATTATGTAGCTCCTCTGAAAATTTGCTTCATGAATGAAAATGCTTTGAATCACCAGGTCAGAATTTCAGTTACTCTTTTGCAAACTTCTGTGGCTCTCCCTACAGCTTTTCAAGTGGACGCAAGCTTCAGCTTCAAAGAAAAGCTATTTCACCCCCAGTTGTGCTCAGCTGGAACTAGTACATTTGCAATTTACTATCATTTGACATGTAGAGGTTGAAAGCAAAGGAAATATTGGAAAGTGGCTAAAATATACATAGAATGTACGTGGAAGTACACTTTCGTCCTCTTCTTGGTGAACGTCTCCTCTGTGTTTACTGCCCTGCCTGGGTGTCTGACGGAATGATTTACTAATAACCTCTGATTGCAGCCGCAGTGAAGGCCACGCCGGGGCTACGCGTTTGTGCTGCCAGATTAGAGAGAACCAGCACGGTGCAGAGCTGTGGCTCCTGACAGCCTGGCCGGCCTCACCACAAGAAACTACCTTCAAACCAAAATGCATTTAAGTGTTCCAGGATGTATATTCCTGTGTGTTTTCTATACATATGTATAACATTATTTTTAGAAGATCTTTACTGACAGCAGTAAGATCTTTTTCTTAACACATACCTGGCAACTCTGTCTTTTGCATAGCTCATCAACGTACATCAAAAAAATTGCTGGTCTTTAAATATATGGAACCATTCCTGGCTTCAAGTCAAAAAGAATCTTAAATTCCTTGCTGGGCTAAGGACCAAGTGGGGAAATCTTTCAGTCCTCGCCTATGTCTCCTTCCTTCTCCAATTTTTTGCTGGCTGTAGCTCTTCCCTCAGAAGCTCAGAGTCCTCTTGAAAGCTTTGTGTAAGTCTGTTCTGTTTCTCATCCCCTAACCCCATTTCTGCCCCAGCACACTTGCCTGACCAGCCTTTAAACTCCTTCTTTTCCCCTTCAGCTGCCCAGAAGATGGGAACAGCCACTCGGGGTGTTCACCAGGCTCCAGACTTCTCAGAAGCCTATCGCTCCAGCAACAGATCATCTCTGAAGGACAGAAGGACCACACACCAGTTCCCTGGATTTGAGGACACTCATCTTTCAGCAGGTTCTGGCCCCAACCCAAATTCCGTGGCTCAGTCTCATTGCAAATAAAACCTGCCTGCTCTGCAGCGTCACTGGTCCTCTGGCTACAGCCGGGGTTGGAAGGCAGGTGACCTGCATTCTGCTTAGTCTTGCTGCTGTCTCGCTGTGGGATGCCGGTAAGTTTGACATTAAATGCCTTGCATACTGTGCGTGCCATAGCTGTAATGATTGCAGGCACAAGCCATTATCATTATCTCTGATTCCTGAACACTATTTGCTACAAAAACTGTCTGACACACAGAGGGAGGCGTCTTCGTTACTGCTCACCTCTTAAAGCCAGATTTTCTCCTGCAGTTTCAGTCAGGCCAGGTTTCACTAAAGAACCTGGTCGCTAATTTATCGTGTTTCAGTATTGGAATTTTTTCTCCATTTTGTCCTTTTCTAGTCATTCTTTATAAGAATGCAAGTGACTTCACCAGCTTTTCTACGAAATGCATTATCCAACCTGTCCTCCCGAGGCTGCTGGCTTTTCATTACCAGGGTCGAGCTACAGCCACGAAAGTGCCAGTCAGCTGCACTACTTTATTTTCTCATTCAGCAACTTCATAGTAGAGGAAATGTATTTCATCCATACATACAGTAATGTGAGAGGAAACCACTTCCCACATACACAAATTCCTGACTCATTCCTTTCAAATGTGGCTGAAACAACTGCTGAATCCTAACATAAAAAGCTATGATACCCATTCAATAGGCTTTTCCAGGCTTTCCAGTACGAGGAGGAGGATCACAGGGAGACGTCTTGTAACTAGAGCCCAGACTGGAAATCTGAACTTCAATTACTCTGTTTACTAGTCTTGGGCATCTGGTCTCTGTGCCTAGGTTCACCCATGTAAAACAGATATAATATTAAGTCTCTACTCGTTTTGTGGGTCTGCCTTGCTGTGGTTTTAGAGGGGGTGGCTCACAGATGTCTGTAATGTTATGTTGAGATCCAGAGATCAAAACACGTTACACAATGATAGAATAATAGCATTATTGCGCTGCTGTCATCTCCCTGATTTTTGGAACACGGTTGTCTACAGCATTCAGAAACTGAGCCTTCCTGGGAAAGTAGCTGCAAACTACTGGATGTTTGCAGCTAACGGGTATTTTGTTTACTCCTTCATATAAAAGCAACACGAGATTGTGTAATATGATAATCAGAAGAAGAAATGTAAGGCTTATTGCATGTGCCTTCATAGCTAGTCACACTTCTGCACAGGCAGAGCTAATCTCAGCAAACTGAGAGGTCATTAACTGAGGCTAAATTTGAACAGTAGTAATTAGAAGAATGAGTGCGTTGTATTTTTCTCAAAGCAGATTTGATTTAATAAATTAGCCACTTAGATAGCCACATTTGCCCTGAAGCAAAAAAGAGAAGGTGCTTTACAGAAGTGTAGTAGATTTACTGGGTAACTGAAACCTGAATTTAGATGATCTACCACAGCTTTGACAGGAAAGCTTCGGCTCTCTGGGGATTCCCATAACGGACCTGTGATGCATTTGACTAGCCACTAAAAGGCACTTGCACCCAAGGAATCACCTACAGAATATGCATAAGAGGGTTTTAGGATATTGCAAACATGCAAACAATGTGGCATCTACTTGCTGCGCTACTGAATGGACAGCAGGGATTGTGCTGCCTTCCCCACCAGTGTGCATGGGTAAATAATCTTAGTTGAACTGACAAGTAACTTATAGTACTTACTGACAGGTTATTGATAATACATAAGGCCTGAGATTCCAAAAATCTTTCAGGTTAAGACAAGTTTTGCAGGGTAGAGAATGTTTGTTACTAAGCAGACAGTGAGATATACTGGCATTTCCCTGCAGTTAAAACCCCCCAACCAAAATAAATAAATGCAGCTATTTTTCAGGACAGCACTGATCAGAAAGCTACCTAATTGTTTTTAATATGTTAGACTGAAAGCCTGTGTGCAACAGCTAGTTGGCAACCTCCAAAAAAAATCATTTCAGAGTTACACAATAAATAAATAAAAAAAAAGGACAGATCTCACACACACTAGTGTAAGTCAAGTATAACTGTTTTTTAAGTCAGTGATGAAACAAAGGTGTGAGAAGATGCTCAGACCTAAGACCTACTGAAAAATCTCTCTCCACTCAGGGGGAGGCTCACAGTGTTAGGATTTCACCCTTCTGGTGAGGATGAAAAGGCAACGAAGTGAAAGATGAGATGTGAGAGACTGGTAATGGAGACCTAGACCTTTCTTTCCAGACGTAAGGTCAGATATAGTGCAGGTCAAGAGCTGCTGAAAGTTACTCCCAGTAGATGGCTGTCTACTGACTACTGCTAAGTATGTTACTATATGGCAATCCCACATGTAGTGGACAGAGAATCAAATTGTTAAAAAAGCCCACCAAACACACAAACAAAACAGAACCCCATCATGGCTGGCCTTCCTGTTGCAACCCTGAATAGCAAGGTCAAGGTCTAAATAACCTGTAATATTCATGTTCCAGCCTGCAGATGATTCCTGTTAGCAGCATGAAAGATACCGGGCAAAGGAATTTTGCACTAGTTTTGTCTACACCCGTAAGAGGGAGAGAGATAGCACAAAGATTTAAGGGAAGTCAAACCAAGGCAGCGGTGAAGAGAAGGGGAAGAACTCCCAAACCAGCCTTGTCTTTAAAACCATTTCAGATGAGTCCGTTCCATTAGTTCTTCATTCTGCCCCTACTCTCAGTTAATTCACCGCAGCAATACCTCATTAAAAACAAAGGGAGCTTTTCTTTATTTAAAGTCAGTTCAAATCCTACAGGAAAAAAGCCCATATTTAACCTGAGTCCCAAAAGTAACATCAGACATTTCAGTGGCTATCATTTGTGTATATTTTTCTGCATGGCCCCAGAACGACAGCCTAGATGCTCACGCGTCTATCTCTGTAAGCTCTCTCTGAGATACAGTGTTTGAATTCTACTCTTAATTACAATGACAGTCACCCAGAGTAGGACAGCATCTACTGAACCATGTTCCTCAAAAAAAAACCCAGATACCCTTTGCATTTCCTAGAAGGCAAACCAATGGAAGGACTGATCTTGCTAAGTATTATGTGCAGAGATGGCCATTATGATTCTAATGGATACAGAAATAATGACATGCCTAAATCCGCTGTCCTCTTAAATAGCCAAGATTAAAATTGCAAAGGTGAATATTGTACTCTGTGACAGTCTGGGGCATGGGCTCTGTCTTCCCTTTTGCCTTTAAGAAGGATCAGAGCAAAGGACTCTACATCGATCGTGTCCCACAGAACTGTACTAAGCCGGGTGCTATTCATAGGACAGGTCTTTCCAGATTGCGGTGAAGTCTTAAATTCCAGCTTGTATTCAGAAGATACAAAGGTTAAGCTGTTCTTAATATGCTCACTCCTTGCAGCATCCTTCAGTAATGATGCCTTTTAGGGTTGTGTTGCCCATTTAACTATTTAAACAGTTTACAACAACACCAAGTGCACAGGGAAAGGTAAGAAGATAAAAAAGTAAGAAGAAAAGTGGTCTTTAAAGGTGCCTGATAGATTCCAGCGCCTCTCTTCTGTCAGCTGGGACACACCCACACTTAGGTGTATGTTGATAGCAACGCTATAGCCATATTGCAGTTGTGATTTTAAGCTGAAGAGATGTCCCCAGGCCAGATCTAATGATTAGCAATGAAGATTCAGTAGTGCAGGTGTCAGCTGCCCTTGCAACTCGGTGTGATCTCTAGCTCGCTTGGACAGCCCATGCTGAAGCCCAAGCTGTTACGTGCACACTGCTCATTAATTAAGAGCCTCAACTAAAGCTAACGAAGGTATTCACTGATGTTGCAGTCATAACTCCTAAACGAATATGAAAAAGACTAAATCAGTAGTTCAGCTGCAGAACTTGAAAAAGCCTGTTGCAGGCAGATCCTCTCGTGGTCCATGTTGCCATGAAGCTACAAAACTGGCCGTCGTGGCACAGCACAAAGCGAGGCACAGAGACAGAGCAAGTGCCCGCTGAGGGGTGTGCGGGATGGCAGCTGCTGCTGCCAGCACTGAAAATTCACTCACAGTGAATTCCTGAAAATTCACTGTGCCTTTATGTGTGTTCACCTTGGCTCTGAAGCTGGCCCACTGTGAAGCCTGCTCTTCGGAGTGCTGGAAGGGGACAAACAGTCAAAGACAGTACAAAGATTAATAATTGCTGCACAGCCTTGCCATGACTCATGCATTAATAGCTTACTGCTTGATGACTGCTCGTGCTCTTGTACAAAGATGCCAAATAGCATATGAACAAAACCACGGGATAGGAAGTTCATCCTCTTTCCAGTATTCACAGTTGATAAAACCTTCCTAAAGGTTTTCGTTAAATACTTTCTGAAATGGATTAAGAACCCACCCCTGGTCAGTGTTGCAGCATGGAACAGTCATCAGATGCACAAAATCACAGTTATCTTGCCATGAAATTTGCTGTACTAATGCTGCTGTCCTAAGCAGCTCAATCTTTAATCTGATTTCTTTGTTTCTTATTTCAGGCAATCCACTGTAACAGAAATGTTCACTAAAGACTGCTAAGCCACTTGGCATGTCTATAAAACTCAGGCACGTTAACTATTCTCTTGCTCTTTCCAGTTGGCCATGGTCCTGCTCACTTGCATTTAAGGAGGACTTTACTGTGCTACGATATTGCACAGATCAGCTTGTAGTTACTGTTTTATTTTCCCAGCTGAGCTAGGTAAATCTTGATAAACACTTAGATAGGTTACTTTTATGAGGAAAGTAAATCTTTATAAGCACAAATTCAAAGTGAAGCTTTGGCTTGCTTTTTGGGGAACCATCTGTGCAGTGTCTATTTAATGATATTTCTGTTGTTATTGGATTTACTGGATACATTTTATAAAGTGCATTAGGAGATCCACAGGGATGTGATCCACTCAGAGGATGTGACCCAGCAGGATTTTTGGCCAATGATTTTAATAGGAGCAGGATCAAACCAAGCCCCTCATCCTGTTAGCATTTACAAAAGCCTTCTCTGAGATCAAGAGATAAACAGTAATCAAAAGTTGATTAAAAAGAAGTGCTATGTTGTGAGTAATTTGTACCTAGTTTGGATTTAAACTGCAATTTTTAGAAGGCAAGTAAGTTATCAAGAAAACACTTTGTATGCCCAACCTGAGTATAAACCTGAAATTATCCAGCTGCTGGATGTCACTGTTGCTCCACTGAAAAAACATGGGAGGATCAATTCTAGTGAAGGAACCAACTACTGGGAATAACAGTACAGAAATCGTAACATAAACCCCACTGTTGAACCATCCACAAAGACCATCTGCTCTATTTAAATTATAGTAGGTTTTTGAGGGGCGTTTGTTAAAAAATCTACACCAAATTTCATGTCAATAAAGCAGTTGAGACAAAACTGGAGTCAAAGAAGAGGGGAAACAGAGCTGCCTGGGGACTGCCCGCAGTCAGCCTGCAGAAGTGCTGGCCACTGGGTTAACGACACAGTGAAACCCTCTTGTAGTACGAGAAAAGAAAATCCATTAGAAAAACCTACAGAGACATCTAGCTCTATTACCTAACATCTGCAGTTGTCTGCCATACAGCGGTATATTACAGAGATAAGCAAGCATGATAAAAATGTTATAACTGCCTTTAAAAATGGGAGACTGGAAATACAATGCTGTTTTTACTTGCAAAGTGTTTCTCGTGCAAGTGTCCCTGGGAGATGTTTTATAATAAAGTTTGAATGAAATACAATAAAAATCAAATCAAAGCTCATTTACTGTCTACCAAACAGAACAGCTCAGATTTCGGCTTTGGTTTTAAAGCCAGGAAGAGAATCTACTTGATGAATTCTGCTGCTCAGAATTCTAAAAAAGAAAAAGACAATAGCTCAGAAGGTAATTTACAGTTTGGATTTAAAAGCTGATGTTGTCAAGAGATCAAAAGTGAAAGACTCGGAGAATTATTCAGCAAGCTGCAAATATCCATAAAATAAATAGAATTCAGTTTTATTCCAGGCTCAAAAGCATAATTTTACATGTAGAGCATTTTCTTTCCAAGTATGCATATGATAATTACTGCATGCAAAAATATTAATGTATTACATGTTTAATTTGCATGAAAAAGTTATGCAATTACAAGCAAAGCTCAGCCCCCGCTTTGTGTGCACTGCAACAGTACACATTCATGTACAAATGAAGAGCGTAACCCTGCATGAGGTTATTTATTCAAATTCAATATTGAAACACTGATTTGAAAAACAACAGCCCGAGCAGACGCAGAAGTCCAATGTCCGTGTTGTTATTTTTTGCCTACTGTCAGAACATTCCAGCTGGACTAAAGGGATCCAGTGCCATTTAAGATTTGATGACTTGAAAACCAGACAGCCTCCTCTTATTGGTACTTTTCCATTCCCAAATATAGGTCCAATGGGGTTTTAGCAAAAAAGGTATTTTTGCTAATGCCTCATAAAATTCTAGATGAAATTAATGCTCCGTGCCAAAAGCTGTCTCCGCAAAGGTGTAAAGGCTCTCTCGGAAGGTTAATAGGGATGATTTCTAGTCCTGGCCAACTTCCACGTGGTGACTGTTACAATCAAGCTGGCAGTGATTTTTGTGTAAATGAGCCCATCATCAGAACTATATGTATCTGGTTACTAGATTACAGGCACGTAGCAGAAATTGGCATCATTATTTCCAAGAAATGCACCTTTTTCCTTTATGTTCCAAACACTGTTGTTTGGTTGGTTGTTTTCCCTAAACAATGGTTCCAGGTCAATAGTTTGGTGATTAAAAAGCAGATCATATAAGCGAAAGCTAGTTCTTAATCCCTAGAAATATGAACATGTTTGAGTTAGTTAGCTCTATTATAATTTTTTACAGAATCCAGTTAGATAAGCCACAGTAAAACAAGTAGGGCATGAAAAATAACCGTTCTGTGGAGGTTTTTTAATGGAAAAAAATGTTGGGAGATTTCAAAAACCTTAAAAAAGACAGAAAGAGAACACGTGGGAAGCATTTAGATCTTAAAAACAGACTTTAACCTTGTGTTAGCTGTGGCCCTTTCAGTCTTGCTGAAATATTCACCTGTTGGTTCACCGTGCACTGGTTTAACGTGTGGGCTGTCAGCTGAGAACCTGCCATTATCAATCTCCTCTGGAGTGCTATGGCCAGCAGTGGCCAACACTGCATCCCTCGGGGAAGGATGTAAAACCTCTTCATCCTTCTCGCATATGTTTCAACTGCCTATATTGCATGTACTGACAGTGGCAAGTATCTGCCTGACCTTGTTTGCTGATCTGCATAATTTTACCATAATGTGTCCCCCTTGTGGCACATTTTAGCAAACAGAAGGTAGCTTCTACAGAGCTTTTTCCAAATCAACAGCACTGCTGTTATTGCAAAACTACATGCTACATTTTGTTTCTACTTGAAATATTGAGGCTTCTCTTGAAGATGCGGGATGAAATGCTGGTCTTACCGAAGTGTTGTCGTTGTGCTTTGACAAGATCAGGGTTCAGCCACCGGCTCTTTGTGTTACACAAGTGCATGTTACATAGAAGGTCTGTCTTATCAGAGCCAGAAATCAGGACCCGAGCTATTGAGAAAGCACTGCTGTAACACTGCCAGCGAAGACCATGGCTGATTAAAGTTACAGTATTATAAAGTATTTTAGATACCTTATTAAGTATTGCCATAAATGCACGGAATAAAGTGATGTTCTAGGAGCGCCTGGGTGAACAAATTGGAGAAATAGGGGTGTGAGTCATAACAGGAGTTCAGGATTCAAAACATTTCATGCAAAGCAGTACAAAGACATTCAGTTAACCTCTCGTGTCCTGATAATGATGTTGGAAAATCTTTTGTGCATTGCAATATTGGACTTATGCCTGGTGGGGAAACTAAGCTTACTTCTTTTGATGTATCTAGGGCAATTCTATTTAATCAGTGGTCTGGGTATCTCATTTTAGATATCTAAATTGGAAATTTTTTGCAAATACCTACAGTTATGAAACACCCTATGATCTTCAGGACAGGATAAAATTTTGCATCTCTTACCTGTCTGGACTTGAGAGAGATGAATTTCATGCCTTTTAGAAATTGCAGGTTTCATCTTTTAGAATGCATTTCTTCAACTGGAAATCAGCTAGGCTAGAATGAATTTACATTTTTTAAAGCCCCTTCTATTAAGGAATCAGAGGGCTTGGTTGGCTAGAAAAAAATTAATTCACTCATTTCTTTGTTTTGGTTAGATAGAAAGACATTTTCACATGGCATCTTCCATTGCCCCGTACCTCTCATTGCCCTGTAATAAAGTTCAAATCTATGTAAGAAAACGTTATTCCATGATTCTTCAACTAGAAATGTGTCTCTCATCTTCTCCCCGCTACAGAAGATTCCTGTCTGCCTTCTGGCACGCTGCTTCAGGTTTCTCAGGCAAGCTGTACTCAGGAGACTATTTCTTGAGTACAGACTACACGGGAAACTCTAGCTCTGGTGCAATCACTGGAGTTTGGCTGTTGGCCTTAAAGGAGCTAGCAGTTAAGTCTCTTTTAGGTTAGCAGCATAGTAAATGACTTGTTTTAGAAATGTCGTCTACCAGGGTTCCCTGAAGGTCCTCCTTATGGCCATGCTCACCTGCTGTTCAGGCATGAGCTTCCACCTGTGACCTGAATTCTTTCACGCATGCTACTGCCTCTTATGCTGCCTTTATCTACCTTGGGTAGATAAATCAGTAAGGACATCTGACAAGCAACTGTCAAACAGGCTGAGAGACAGCATGTGGGTGGCAGACAAAGGGGAGGTAAAGCATGTCATGGTTGTGGTTGCTCCCTGGAACACTCTGTCAGAGCACTGGAGATCCAGCTGCTACTTCTGGGCACGATTGCATGGAGCTCCCCACGCACCGATCTCTTGGGGGAGCCTCACTGAAGTGAAGGGATCTCAAACAGTATAGCTATGCTATGCAGAGAAAGATACCATAGCGACCTCCTGAAGTATCGCAGACCTGACCACTGTGTGGGGCACTGGGATCTACCTGCAGGCAGCTCCTTGCAGGACTGCGGACTTTATCTATAATACACTTAGCACAAGGACTTCTGGTCCTGAATGGGACCCTTGGGCACTGATGCGTTATAACAATTAAATAATGACAGTAATAAAACTTGCCTGTGCAGTTGTGTACATTTCATGCAAGCTGAGATGGCATCATAAGTAAAGCAGTTCTTCCACCTTGTGGTTAGACAGACTACTGCTGGCAGAGTTTGTACGTCAAAAATCACAGACTGCGTACAAATACTGCTATTAAACACACCCAGCGCACAAAGGGCTATTGCTGTCACAGGACCCCTCTTGCAGACCAACGCTACAAATATCAACTAGCCCTCTTTTGTAAGGGAAACTTTCCTGTGCGCGTGTATTCTTATACTCCTGTGTACAAACAAATAGATTTGTAATGCCCTCTAGCGATGCCAGCCCACAGATGGTATGAGACCTGGTCTGACAACAGCTAGAGTGTCTCCTTTATCCTCCTTGCTAAAAAAAAGGCCTTTATGCAATGCAACATGCAAGCTTTGACACACTGATAAAATGCACTGTTGTGGGAGCAGAGCATGAGAGTTTCACAGATGTGGAAAATGTGACCTCTCCAAATATAACAGGTTTCTGTGAGCAATGCCACTAGAAATAAAAGGAACCATTTGGAGGCAGTGAAAAATCCATCTATGCTTCCCTTCCCGTTTCTGCTCTCTGCCCCTATTTTCTGCTTTTTACTTCTGGCTATTGAAGCAATCATATAGTCTGTGGTCTGCATCAGGGTGCAATTCAGCAGGATTGGGTCCAGCATCTGTAGTCAGTTGCCACAGAGTGAAGCTCAATTTCAAAAGCAGTAATTAAATGTCAACTTTGTACTAATGCAATAGAGGTATATTGAGATACGTAATTTTGCAGTGAATGCTGAAGATGTGCACTGTGTGAAACAGTGTAAGATGTTGGCTAACAAACTTCAGAGACAGTAAGTGAATATTAATGTTTTTAATGGTCCCAAATTACACTACTTCCGAAGCAGGATTAGCTTGGTTATATAAGCACGACTGATTTGGTTCAAAGAATAGCAAAACATGAAAAGAACAAGTTGTTTAAAATCTACGTCTGCTTCTCAGGTGTTGCTGTTCTCTAAAGAGCAGGTTTTAATTACATGCTATCCTCCTCCTCATCATCATCATCATCATTCCAGTTGTACCAGGTGGGACCATGCCGTACTTGCAGTAGTAGGTGCTTCCCAAACACAGTGTAGAAATCAGCCGTAGTGTATAAAATTCCTTTTTGTCACTCAGTCCACAATTGACTGCTAAAATAGTTCCCCAAGATAAACTGCCAAAGTCTGGGAGTCACATCAGGCCAAAATTTCACCCAGTGTCTCACATGGCTTTACTGTAATAATCCCCCAATAACTGTATCTTCAGTTTGTTTTGCTGTTCTGTTCTGCAGTCACAGCTGATTACAGAAAGGAGCTGAACTTGGCTTCTCTAGATTTTATTTTTTTTTACTTCAGTTGGCAAAACAGGGTTTTTTTCACTGTAGGGTCTTAAGAAAACTAGCTTTCATCAACCATTTTTTCTACCTAGAATTGAACTTCAGTGGCAAATTTCAGCTGTAGGACTGTACCCTTGTCGCCCCAAATGTGAAGTTGTTCAGACCCAGAATGGACAAAATAGAGATGTAAGCAAAAACTACTGAGTTTTCAGCTTCCATGCCAAAGTAGACAATTCTATGTAATTATAAGGTTCACTTTTTACAGCAGCAAACCAAAGCATCTTATTGTCTAAAATTATTTTAAAAAACAACAGGAACCCAAGAAGTCTGACAGGTGGGCCATGCAAAGAATAACAGTCTGTTAAATATTTTTACCTATTCTTATGGCACCGATAAAGGCTACTAGCACAAAAAGCACGTGCGTCTCTATCCCCAAAGCCAATTTTTAAGGATGGACTTATCACTGTGGAAGAGAAATAGACTGAGACCCTAAAAGATTGACATTATCTATTTGTCAAAAGAGCAATTACAACAGGAACAGTAGACTGACAAGCTTCCCCTCAGACTCTTTCAAAAATGCCCCAGCTTGATTCAGATAAAATACCTTTGAGAAGACACCTTTAGTCTTCATGGGTGGAATTCATCTCTTTTAACATCGGATGTCTAAAGTATAGGTATCTAGTCTGAAGCGGTCACCTTAGTTCCCTCTATAATCAATAGAGATAGAAACCTCTGGAGGATGATTCACCTAATCTGAAAACAGATGTGTAAGATAGGTAGAGTATTTCTCCAGAGGTGTCAACTCCTATCTCCATTGACCACCGAGAGTCTAGACAACTACCTAGACACCTGACTTCTAAAGGGCTAAAAGCAGATGAGCCATTTAGATAAGGATAAAGCCATGTTACCCTTTCTAACACAGCAGTGATCCAGCATAGTGATGTTATCAGTACCTCTCACTATTAATAGTTTGCCTTATTTTAATAAATTCAGCAAATTCTGGCACTTTGTTGCATGCTTCTACCATTGATCCGCGGGATCACTGCTCTTGCTTCCTTGCCCAGACTTCCACAAAACCACTGATAGTTATTCCTTCTTTTCCACCTCTTGGCTCTGGTAAACTGGTGCCCACATTAGTAAGTCAAAATGATCTTATCAAATCAACTCTGCAAGACAGCATGTCAGTTGGAAAGTGGTCGCTTTATCTCTAATTAGAAATGGGTGGGATAACACCAGTTTTGATAAACTGGATATTTTGAAATAAGCTGCTGTGGACAAGAACTAAAACATTCTCAGAGCCATTGGCAGATGTCCTCAATAACTCCTAGAGGAGGTGCATGGTTTCAGAAGCCTGGAGAAGGGCAAATATAATGTCGACCAATTAAAAAAAAAAAAAAAAAACAAAAAAAAAAGAAGACGAAAAAACCAAGAAGTGGGAATTAGGACTAGTCTTTTAAAATTAATCTCAGAAAAGTAGGGATGAAATAATCACAGAAAGCATACCTAAGTACCTAGAAAATAATAGGGAGATTTGTGGAAAGCCATTATGGGTTTCATAGAGCCTATACGCTTATATGCTGACTCTAGTTGTTTTGTAGTAATGCCTCTATTTGCTTTTCTCTTTCCTCTAACTTCTGTTTACCTTTCATTTTCAGACCGGTGATAACTCCCTCTACAGAGGCCTGGAAAGCACTGAGGACATGATGTGACTCTCAGAAAGAAACACCTTCAGCAGTACCTCAGTGTGAGCACATTTCACTTGTTGAATCATAGAGGCAGAGAAGCATAGAATACCAGGTTGGAACCTGGTTGGACCTCAAGGATCATCAGGACCAACCTTCCAAAGGTCAACCTTTTCCCCTTGTTGGTGCTGGGTGATACAGTGACATTTTGATGTACCATGACTTCTTAGACACACGGCACAATGTTTCACTTCTTTACCAATGCTTCATATTTTATTAGAAGCCCAGCTCTCTCTGGGTGTGTTAAACCCAGCCTCAGGCACGCAGTGACAGTGTGACACCCCCAGCTGCCATTTTCGGTGGGGGATGCAGGGAGTTTGCAGAGAAAGGCCTAAAACATTACAGGATAAAACCACAAAAGGGGCAGATAAATTTTAAGTGTTTATTTATGTATTTATCTGTCAAAATCTCATAAACCAACCTTACGATTTGTGTTCCTTAAAATAACCGACGACCTCACAACCTCCCCATAGCCTTCCCCAGGTGCCAGCCCTATGCCCCATTAAGATGGCGGCCGGGGGGCTCTCAGACTACAACTCCCAGCAACCTGCGCGCCACCTCGTGATCTGATTGGTTGTCCAGACTCGCGGGGAGCCAATAAGCATCAGGGTTCCTCCGCCCTGCCTGGAGGGTCCCCCGGCAGCAGTGCATGACGGGAGTTGTAGGCGCTTTGAGGCGGCTGCTGCGGGGGGCGGTGCGGGGGAGGGCGCCTGCGCAGTGGCGCCCGGCGCGTGGCAGGAAGCGGAAGGGGGCGGCCGGGATCAACCCCTGACGTGTCTCTCTGAGGGAGCCGCCGCCGCCCGCTCTCTGCTCCCGTCCGGCGGCCGCCATGGGCAGTGAGTACCGGGGCGCCTCGGCCGGCCGGCGGCAAGGCAGGGAAGGGAAGGGCAGGGAAGGACAGGGAAGGGCAGGGAAGGGAAGCGGGGCTTCCACGGGGTGCGTGACGGCCAAGGGGCCGCGGCTCGGCCGCCCGCTCCCCTCTCACAGGCGCCTTGGGACGGGCCCGTCCCGCGGGAGCCCCTCTGAGGGTCCGGCCGGCCCCCGGCCTGGGTCCGCGGCCTCCCTCCGTGGCCTGCGCCCGTTTCCCTTCCTCTGGTTTGGAGACTCCCTCTGTATTATTTCCCCTCCTCTCACGGTGAAAGACCCATTTCCTGGTTATGGCAGCGCTTCCTAGGGAAGGGAGCTTGCTCTGCGGTGCCCGGTGCCTGGGCCGCTCCGCCGGGCGGGCACCCTCGATCCCGGCCATCCCGGTTCCGCGGTAGGGAGAGACGGGCTGTCACGTTGGTCATAACGCTTTGAGCCGAAAAAAAATCAGTGGCGTTGTCAGACTAAACTATAAACGGCGATCTGCAGTCCAGATTTAATCCGAGTGAATGGAAGTCTTTCGGGTCTGGTGCTTGAAAAGCGTCTTAGTCAATCTGTATGTTACTGTAGATGTAGGAGAGAATCACGGTTTGGTTTAAGTTTAAAACCCCAACCAGTGTAGCTTTTCAACAATTAATTGTTTGAAATTAAGTAATTTTTATGGACAAAATTGACACTGAAGTGGCTGCCTTTGACAAAGAAGTGGAAGGCCATTGGTAGTTTCAGTTCTGCATCTTTGTACACTTCTTAATTCAAATCTGTTCAAAATATGTGTGGAGTCTTAGGTTTGTCTTAAGAAGTTTAGTATTAATTATTAAAGTCATACCTCTCTGCTTATAGGAGATCTTGTGACTTTGCAGATACTTTTTTCTTTTGTATGCTTTTTCTAAGGCTGAGATAACTTTTCTGATTTAAGGATGTGTTGTCCTTTTGACTAGAAGGAGATCATTGCATTAGGTGTTCTGTAAAGTAACTTATGAATAGTTTGTAGGAATTCTTAAGCTGTATGAACCAAAAGTAAACCCTGACTTAAAACTGTCTTGGGTATTATATTTCTCAAATATCGGGCTAGAGGAGAAGCTAATATGAAATAAAAGTTCAATGGTATTGATAAATTCATGCAAAACAATGGAAAGGGTTTTTTTGTGCTGTCAACCTACTCAGTAAAAGGAGAAAACTCCTGATGTTTTGTTGGTTTTTTTTCAGTCTATATTGTGCTTACACAGGGGTTCAGCTAGTACGTTTTATTTAGAACAGATAATTTAATTAAAAAAAAACCCAAACCCTAACAACAAATCTTTGTCCGTAACTGGAACTTCTAATATATAAAGTACGTGTCCAAATTCAGTTTTACTTGAGCTTTTTCTAATGTTCTCTGTATCTGTGTGTTCACTTTGTCTTTTAATTAATTTCCTTACAGTAAAATTTCTTGAAGTAATCAAGCCCTTCTGTGTTATCTTGCCTGAAATCCAAAAGCCAGAACGGAAAGTAAGTTAGTAAAATTTTCTTCATATGTCTGTGTTTGTGTAATATAAAATGCTAAAGCTTAGTTTGTATTTGCAGGATTTGTTTTTTTTTTTTCTGTTGGGAGAATGGCAGTTCTGCACGCAATTGTTTGTGTGCTTGCCTGGTATACATCCTGCACTGCGGAAATGGTTGTACAAGAGTATATTTGCTGGTAAATGCAATTGTGCGGATATGGTTATGCCATAACAGTGAGCAGTGAGACCTTGAAAGGAGTACATATTGAAGTGTAAACTAGAGTAGTTTAAAATAGCAACTTGAAAATCTTTGCCTCTTAAGTTCTAATCTAAGATTATTTACTAAGATAAGTTTCTCTGTATTTTTATTTTTTTCCTCACCAGAAGCTCTTTCTTGTGAAAATGTAAGATTTATTTCTGTGGAAGTACTAGAATTACCTTCCATTGGTGTAAGCTTGTTTATTTGGATTAAAGTTTCAGTAAATCTTTATCATTCTCCTTGGCGTTATATAGTATAAAAGGGATGAAGAGTGAGTTTTCTTTAGGATGTCCTGTGCTTTGTCCATTCACAAGAAAATCAAGTGAGCTTTAACTACTGTGAAAGTTTGCCTGGTTGACTAGATCTTGTCATCTTGACAGCTTTATCATGTTTGGTTGTTGTTGGATTTGTTGGTTGTTTTTTTTTTTCCCCCTTTAGATTCAATTTAAAGAAAAGGTACTATGGACAGCTATCACACTTTTCATCTTCTTAGTATGCTGCCAGGTATGTTTCTTTCCCTTGTTTTTAAGGAAAAGCTGAAAGGGTTAAAGGATGTTATGAAGTCTCTAATCCTGTTTTCTTCTGTTGGTTGGATATTCAGATTCCCTTGTTTGGTATCATGTCATCAGACTCAGCAGATCCTTTCTACTGGATGAGAGTGATTTTGGCATCAAATAGAGGTATGGTCAGTCTTTCAGGAGCGAATTTTTTAACTTGGACCAAAACGTTTTTGGACCTGTTCTTGCGTTGCACTCTATTTTAATGTTTTATATAAAGTAAAGCTGTTCCTGACAGCAAAATTATTTTTTCAGCAAACATAGTTCTTAAGTAACACAGTACTTCTCAGTAGCTTACCAGACTGACTTTTAGCAAGCTTTTGTTATCATTGAAAACATTTACATCTATGGGGATTTGGAGTTTTTTTATCTTCTTCATCATGATGCAACCTAGTCTTGAACTTCAAAGGTGCCTGGGTGTGGTACACCCTGTTATTTTCTTTCATTGTGCCTCCTGTGTCCGGCAGGTACATTGATGGAGCTGGGCATTTCACCTATTGTCACTTCTGGGCTCATCATGCAGCTCTTGGCAGGTGCCAAAATAATTGAAGTTGGTGACACTCCAAAGGACAGAGCTCTCTTCAACGGAGCACAGAAATGTAAGTAACAGCTGATATTAAAGGCTGATATTTTATAGTTTCTATCCCTAACAAGAGAAAGTATAAACCGACCACGTGATGAATGTTGGAGTCAGATATATGGGTTTCTGTCGTGCTGCATCTTCATGGTGTGCTGCGGTTTTCTGCATTTCATCAGTCTTGCTTACTGCTCTCTGGCTTGTTAGCTGTTAAATGTCAGATAGGTTTGTAAAGGAAAAGTATCAGCAATTGGCAATGCTGCTGTAATCTCATTGGATACACTAAGCAATGTATAGTCTGTGGGGACTTTGAAACTGTGTTGGTCAGTGTTAACCTAAAAATGATAATAGTAAGATGTTTGTAGTTTTTGCCTTGCAGTTTCAAGCATGGTTCTTTCTTAGCAATAAAACATCTCTGTTCTCACTTGATAAATGGCTTTTAGAAAAATTTGAGTATTCTTTAGTTAGTTTGTGCTGTACCACGCTACTTATTAATCTTTTTACTGGAACAAAAAGAATCATAAATTACTAAAGTAATACCTTAACACCCTCAGAGTTTTCAATATCTAAAGCGATCTCCAGTAACCAAAACCACTGCCTTCTAAGTGTATTTGTTTCTGAAGTGTCTGTGTGTATTTGTATTTTCAGTGCCAGATTTCAGACAAACCTAACTTGCCCTTGAATTTAAACATTCTGTGACTTAAGTATTCTTTCCCAGCTTTCTCTACAAAACGTGATTTATATTTCTCTTAACAGCCCATTGCCATAAATCTCCAGAACAAATACATACCTTCTTTTTTTTTTTGTATTCTGCAGTGTTTGGAATGATCATTACCATTGGACAGTCTATTGTCTACGTAATGACTGGAATGTATGGAGACCCATCTGAGATGGGGGCTGGTATCTGCTTGCTAATCACAATTCAGGTAATTTTTAGTCCTCTCTACTTATTCTCCCTCTGAAATAATAAAAAAATTGCCCTTAGAGACTGCCTGTCCCACATGCAGAGAAAAACCATCAAAGTGGTACTGCTTCTCATATATATAGTCTTTGCTTGTCTTTTAATACAAGTTCATTTTTTAACAAAAATTAAAAAGGGGTGGGACTAATGATTTATTTCCTTTTTTTACTGTAGCTTTTTGTTGCTGGATTGATAGTTCTGCTGTTGGATGAGCTCCTACAGAAAGGATACGGTCTTGGTTCTGGCATCTCTCTCTTCATTGCTACCAATATCTGTGAGACTATTGTGTGGAAGGCATTCAGTCCCACCACGGTGAACACAGGGCGAGGTAATACGACATAGTCCATTCTCTTTATTTGCATTAGGATTCAATTATTTTATCAAATGAAATATAAAAACCCAAGTAGCTTTCCCCCCATATTCTTTAAAAATTCCAACTCTTTACACTTTTATATAGAAGAGTACAACGATCATTTACAATATAAAAATGACAGTTGTAGAAAAGTCTTTAATTTTGTACAAAAAAACAAAAATCTTTTTTGCAGTGTGTTAGCTTAGATGGCAAATGCTATCTAAGCATACTAACACCTTAGCTATGTAGTGCAAGTACAAAGACATTTCTTTTGAATTTTGTAGTACCTTGCCAGATATTTCCTCAACTTTAATTTCTTACAGTGCCTCCATTAGAACTCGGTAATGGTAGACTGCCGTTCTATTACAGTTGCTGCCCAACTTACTGACAAATACCATCTGTTTCTTTCTGCTCCTTGCACATCTTACTCTTTGCCCCCAAGACCTTATTCTCCAAACCTAACAGGAGGTGATCTTGTTTGGTGCTGTACAGTAGAAAACATACGTGAGGTTAGCACGTTTGCTGTAACACAAACAGTAACAAGTGTCTCACTATGAATGATATTACAAAGAATGCTGCCTTCCTCGTTTTTTTTTTTTCCTGGGCGAGGAGGAGGAAAGGGGGAAAGAACTTGGTGAATGTCAATGTTTCTAGAGAACAATAAAGTTATCCCATTGGATTGTTGGGTTGGGATTTAGTTTCTAGGCCACTACAGAGCGATTTGAAAAAAATGTTGGGAATAACATAGCTAATATGAAGGATGACAGTAGTAAAGTTCTGAGAGTATGCTCAAGATGAAAAAGACTTGGAGAAATTCTACTCTGAATCCTGTAGTTCAGAAGTATGCCTAATGAGATGAAGCACTGAAGTTTGGAGATAATCACAGCATACCTAATTTGGTTTTTCTTTTCCTTTCCAAGGCATGGAATTTGAGGGAGCCATCATTGCTCTGTTCCATCTTCTGGCTACTCGTACAGACAAAGTCAGAGCTCTTCGTGAGGCCTTTTACCGTCAGAATCTCCCCAACCTTATGAATCTGATTGCCACCATTTTTGTCTTTGCTATTGTAATATATTTCCAGGTCAGTTGGAATAAAGAGGATGTAAAACTGTTTGTATGGAAGTAGATCTGTAATCTGCTTCCTACTACAGGAAGTTATATTTTCACTTTCTAGTGCCTTCAGAAGGCTTACTGTTGTACCTGCAACATCTGCGTGTTCATTTAACACTAGCTTCTCGTAATCAGTTTCCATGCTCACTGTAGCCATGCAAAAGACCTGACCTACTTTGGTAGGTCACAGGTGAATGTATGTACACGTAATATTGCCTAACCCAAATGCTATTGCTTTTTACTGGAAAATACTTTGAAGTCTTTAAGCCTCTATGTCTCTTACTGCTTGTTGCAGCAAACTGCTGAAGAGTGTAGAAAGTTAATGTTTCTTTTCCTGGCCACTATGTTCAGTCTTCTTAAAACTTCAGATTTCTTCTCATGTCTGTGTCTTTCATACCTTCTTATATGTGTCTGTTAAGCAGCCCTGCAGGCTTCCAGGCCCTTTGCAGAGTGTTTGCATGGATAGCCCTCTGGGTAGAGTACGTGTATTTGCACAAAACGATTGCAGGTTTTTTCTGTTGCTGTCAAGGCCTTGCACTTGCAACTTGTGACCTATGGACGGGTTCGTGTCAGGATATAACGGAGGACTTTCTTTTGAAAACTTTTCAGGGCTTCAGAGTGGATCTTCCTATCAAATCTGCTCGCTACCGTGGCCAGTACAACACCTACCCTATCAAGCTGTTCTATACCTCCAACATTCCCATCATTCTTCAGTCCGCCCTGGTGTCAAACTTGTACGTCATCTCCCAGATGCTTTCTGCTCGCTTCAGTGGCAACTTACTGGTTAGCCTGCTGGGCACTTGGTCTGTGAGTATTCCTTCTAATCTTGCATACAGCTTTATAAGAGCACCGTTAAAATGCATGGTTGAAGAGATGGTCTCTGTTGAGACATGCTTTTACAGGTGGTCATGTACACTGAAACTCCTAAATTAGTATTTTGTTTAAATTAATGTTACAAGTATGAGACCTGTTGTGATGAGTGTAGATCTTAGGTCTCGTTTTACCTTGGACTGCTCTTTGCTGTCCTAAGTATTTTTGCTGTTCCTTATTGTATTCCACTTCTTCTTTAGAAACTGCTCGTGATAGTAAAGTTGAATCTTTGTGTGATGCCGTAACAGTAACAATACACAGTGACATGAAGGTGACATAAATCCAGGCTTAACTTAGTGTCTAAGAAACAGTGAGAAAGTTGGTGACTACTTGCTTTCTTCTTCTAGGACACGTCATCTGGAGGCCCTGCTCGTGCTTATCCAGTTGGTGGACTTTGTTATTATCTGTCACCTCCAGAGTCCTTTTCTTCAGTGTTAGAAGATCCTGTCCATGCAGTTGTTTATATTGTATTTATGTTGGGCTCCTGTGCTTTCTTCTCCAAGACATGGATTGAAGTCTCTGGCTCCTCTGCCAAAGATGTAAGTTTAAAATGATAAATTATGTAAGCTTGCACGATGAAAACAGATGGGCTGTTGTAAGAGTAAGACTGACTTTCTTCTGAAATAGCTGGTTTGCTGGTAATCTTGTTGGTAACATTTATCATTTGTATGAACAGTGACTTTGATTCTGGATCAGAAAGAGCTTTTAAAAATAAGAAATTTTGTCTTTTTTGTAAGAGGGGAGGACACAGGCAGAATGGGGGTAACTTTTGCCCTGTTTTCTTTACTGCTTTTTCAAAAACAACAAAACCCAAATAATTGCTTTCATTGACATTAGGAAATTTTGAACATTGCGATGTAACATCTGATCGCTGTGAGGGGAGGCAAGGTAATGTGAAAGGTAGAAACTCTTTCAGTGACAAATGACAAATGCGCTGTGTGCAGATGTCAGGCTTTGAGGGTAAACAGAACTGATATTCTGTTCAGTAATTTTACTTTTCAGCTAAGCGTCTTCTAACTAATTGAGAGGTGGGAGAGAGCATCTGTTGTTTGTTTCATTGGCCAGTCCGGCCCAAGCCACGACAGATAGGCAGGTATCATTTAAGAACTTGCAGGTAAATCTTGAATACTCATGTCTGGCATAGAGAGTTCTTCATTTCTCTTTGGGAAGATGAACTAGAGGTTGTTATTTTTAACTTGAGAACACTGATAACAGAGACGATAATGCAGTGCGTTAACGTACCTGAGCCAAGCTTCTCAAAATTTCCATTTGCTCCAGGATATTTTATATTCAGCATCTATATCATTCTGAAATTGGAATTGGAAAACAAGATGGAAAATAGTTGTCATTGTGGTATGTTTGTATTGTGTGGTTTTTGGGTAGGAAATCAAGTTTGGCAGCCATATGGAATGGTTTAATCCATTCTTTAACAAATATGTAATAGTTGCACAGTTACTGTAACAGCATGAGCACTCTTGTTTTGGACTTGCATCTAGCTGCTTGTTGTCAGGCATGCAGGGAGGCACTTGCAGCCATGTATAGCCAGATTTTATTTCAGTATAAACCAACATACAGCTTTTAACACTTTAATATATTTTCCTGGTACTGAAGAAAATCACTTTAAGTTCATGTAAATAAGGTCAAAAATAAAAATTGCCAAGTTGTTACGTAAATGTTCACAATATAGTGTAAAACCGTTAATTTAGTCGTCCAAAAGTGTCTTTTCTTAGTATATTAGATTCAGTGACAGGCAGCTTTAGAAGGTCCCTGCTGCAGTTTCAGTTCCCCTCAGTTGTTACTAAAATGTTTGCAGGGCTCTGTTGTAACACTGTACAATTGCAGAAATCCAATTGAAGAATAATGTTCCAAGAAGAGATTCTTTCTAAGTTATATCATTTCTAATATGGTCCCACAAATGAACAGTTATCTCAACTGAGTGTGGGAAACTGAAATGTAGGAGTGGGTGCTTCATAGGATGGTTTTGCTCAAATCTAAGCCCTAACCAGGAGAAAGGTAGGTGGCAGAACAGGAATTGAATTATGCATATGAGAGCCTACCAATTTCCAGGTTCATTTTTTTCTCAGTAGGGCTAGAATTATTCAAAAAGCTTTGCATAATTGACAGTGTGGAAAAGTGCCTGTGACTACAATCTATCTGAAGTTAAAATACTGGATATTTTAAACTCAGATGAATAATATATTAAAAAAAAAAAAAAAAAAAAAAAACCAAAACACCAAAACCAACCACCACCACCCCAAAAAAACCCCAAACNAAATAAAAAAAAAAAAAAAAAAAAAAAAAAAAAAACACACAAAGCCAAAACCAACCACCACCACCCCAAAAAAACCCCAAACCACCACCCTTTGCTGAAATGCCTTGCTTCATTTTTTCTGTAGTACTAAGTTCCATGGCCTTGGCAAATGATGCTAAACGTACTTGCTCCATTCGTTGATTCAATACAGGTTGCCAAACAATTGAAAGAACAGCAAATGGTAATGCGAGGCCACAGAGAAACTTCAATGGTACATGAACTAAACAGGTGAGCTAAATGTTTCACAGGTTATTTATATAGTGTTACATGGAAACACATTGCAATTTGGCTTTGACTTCCATTTTCTAGACCCTAGAACACAAGTATTCTTTCAGCTTCAACGTTACATGCGTGAGACGTAGAATATTGTCTCTCACTAATGACTGAACTTGCACAGTGCAGCATATTCTTGCCTTATAACTAGAGAATGTGCTTTAAATTCTGAAGTTTGTATTTTCCTTTTGTTACAGTTTTTTCATTTTTATAGTTAATAAGCATTTGAGGGTATTTTACTACTTGAAACTGATGTACAAGTATTTTTTATTGTAATCTTTAATGTGTTACATCTTGTGTACTGTTTTCACGCAGACAAGTAGTTACTTAAATCTGCTAGGTGCAGAGGCAGGCAGGGGTCAGTCTCTAGGTTTTGTAATTGTAGGGTAGGATCTATACACCCTTTGTGTTACAGAAATGTTATTGTAACTTTAGATTTCAGTCATCTGCAAATGACTTGAGCTAGTAGTCATAAAATTAATCTTTGTGCTTAATTGCATGGTAGACTGTAATACCTTCTCTTCTTAGCTTAGCATTTTTTTTTTCCCTCCTGCCGGGTTGAGCTTTTTATTTCTTTACTTAGCATACTATTGCATGTTCCTTACCTTGGATAGGTAGACCCATGAGAGAAGAGTGTATTCTGCCACTGACTGGTTCCAATTCATCTAGTTTCATTCTTTTTTGTGTTTTTTTTTTTTCTTCTAACCATCTGGTTAGATTATTTCTGAAGTCTTCTTTAGGTTCTCAGTGGGATTGGTTTTCTAGAAAGCAACCTACCTCTGATGTAATATTTCCCATAGATCCCATATACCACTAGCCCTAATATATTTGTAATATCCTGAGCAAACTCTAATGGTATCTTTTCTATTCTCATGTTGTGTTTCACAGGTACATCCCTACAGCTGCTGCATTTGGTGGTCTCTGTATTGGCGCTCTGTCTGTGTTGGCAGACTTCCTCGGGGCAATAGGGTCTGGAACTGGAATTTTGCTCGCTGTCACTATCATTTATCAGTACTTTGAAATTTTTGTAAAGGAACAGAGTGAAGTTGGCAGTATGGGAGCTCTTCTTTTCTAAAGCTAGCTTCTCATGGACCCAGGAAAGTGGGGAGGAACATTCTCAAAATATAGCCAGTCAGGTGAAAAGAAGTAACATAAACTTGATAATGTCATTCTATAGGAACACATATTTTAATGTTTCCAAAGCGCATTCCCTTATGTTCAAACTTTTCTAGCATACTGTTTGCATTTTATAAATTGATGAGGAAAAATGTGCAAAAAAATTTTTTTAAGAAAATTGTTTTTTAATTATGTGTTAGGAGAATCAGCTTTCTGAATTGGATTTAGTTCAATGAATCTTGAAATTTTTTTGAGTCCCTTTCAAATTTAGTATACCTGAAGCCTTTACAGGTTTTAGTAAATAATTGTGGGGAGGGTTGAATGTTTGGAAGGGATTTTTTTTTTCCATTTTACTTATTTTTGCAGCTCCTTTGCAGTAGTGGTGAGAAAAATCTCTCCCTCTAATGCTCAAGTTCCGTAATTATGGTTGTAAGCACAAACAGTGTTTAATATGTTCCGTTTTGCGTTTGGGTTATTTTTTTCAGTATGGCAGATTTGGAAGGCAGTTGTTTCTTTTTACTAAATAATATCTCTAATTCCAAATGTCTTGTCTTGTAATTACTACGCTAGACCTTGTCAGATGTTGAATATTGGCTTGAGACTGTTGTCAAGTTTCTGTTTAAGATAAAAATGTGTTCTTTCCCACCACTCCTCCTCCATCAGCAGAAAACTCAGGTCAGTCTAGATTCTGCCAGAATCTGTGCCTAAGAGTTGCAACTTTGAAACTTGGTCATACTGGCAGCTTTGTAAAACCTTCTGATTTTCATTGCTGTTGGTGGTAGCACGTGTAGTTATGATTCTAGCTGAAAGAAATGGATGTTTTGGCTGCTTAGATGCAAATCTGCTCGTGCTCTTTGCTAAAGCTAAGTTTCTCTCATTGATAATAAATTCTGGTCTTGTAGCAATCAGGATGTTACCTGACTACTCATATCTAGTGAATTTTGAGTCTCATTACCACAAAGGAGTGTGAAAAGAATGTATGTTGCTCGTCTGTTTCTATAGATCTAGATATGAGACGTTTGTCAGATAATTCTTGTAGCTGCTTATGTAGAAGGCTCTTCCATCCTATAATCTCATTGACTTGAATGGTGCATAGAAAATTACTTTTTCAGAAGGTGTTGGGACTCCTTTTTTTGAGGATCACGCCTTCAAATTGGAGAAGTTACAGTGAAAGGCTTTAATGGACCAGAATAATACTTAATTTTCCATTTTAATTTAGATTGTCAGTACTAATAAGGTGCCTAGGACCAAATGCAAATATTCGTGTATGAGTCTTGTAAATACGCCTTTCCTCAATCAGTATTGGACAACGTGGAAACCAGAATGAGGACTTAGAATGTTGGAATGTTTCTCTACACTGCATCAACATGCCTTCCTGGCATTTTGGCGTGTTGGGCTGACAGTATATGAATTGCTGTTTCTGCTTGGAGTGATGGGACTCTGTTACGTACCCAAGGAGCGCAGATGACACCCAGAAGCCCTTCTAAATGCACTAAGCTCAAATACCAAATGTGTGAGAAATCTGCAAATTTGGAGTGAGATACGTCTGTCAATGAAAGTGAAACTCCTGGGGTGAGGATCACAATTGGGGAAGGAACAAAAGTATTGGGATAAAGTGAAATGCTCTGCTCATTACCAACCATTCACTATTATTTCACACTACGTTCATGAATTTTTCTGTCTTTCATAAAGTCCTAGTATGCCTCAGCACAATTTTGATGTGAAATAAGGGACAGTTAAAAAGTGACTTTAAAAGGAGAGGGAAGGAGTGTGGTGTGGTGGTTCTGCTTTGGGGATTTTTGTTGTTGCTGTTTTTCCAGGAAGCCCAATACAAATTTTGTTTTGAAATAAAGGACTCCACTTTTGGGCACGCAGTTCTGGCTGGGCTGGAGCTGTACTTGTATTTTTGGTCGTATCATCTGTTGGAACTGGTTGCAGTTTAGACCATGAGCTCTTCAGCGTCTAAGCAGCACTTGTTCTTTGCATCTGTATTTTTGTTGTCTAGTGCTGGAATCTTTGTCTATTATCAAGCAGCTATGTCCTCAAAGCAGGACCTGCTGATCATACAGTGGATGTTCACAAAAAGAAATAATGCCGAAACAATCTGCTTTATAATGAAATAAAGTTCATCTTTGGAGCTAATGCTTGACTTCTGGTGCTTTGAATACTGTTACAATTCTAACACTCGTAGAATCACCTAAGAGGCTGATCCCTCTCAAAACAGCCCTTCCGAGTGTCAGTGTAAAATAAAGACAAATTGTATTTGCTCCGAAGTCTTCTCTTAACAATAGGTTGCCAAAATAACAGAACCTTAACCATTCCTCTGGGCTTTCCTGTTCCAGAAGAGTTGCAATTCAGGAGGCGCTGCACAAGTAAATAGTGGGAGAGGGAGGTAACGATGCGTCAGTTGAACAAAAACTGTATTTCCATATGGAATACAGTGCCAATCTTTTTGTAGCATGATAGTAGTAACAGGCTACTAATTGAAACAACTAAACTCAAAGCTGATGATACTCCCAATATTGTTTTGCCTTGTGAGTTTTTAAACTTCACTTGGAGTAAGGAAAAACTATCTTCCTCCTGAACAGAAATATACTTAAAAGCAAATTCATTTCAAATACTGACACTGCATGCAAGAAGTTTGGCCAAGATTTTGGTTGTGTGTGACGCAGTTTTAAACAACAGCTCGATTTCTGCCTTGTTGTTTTATTTCTCCCCAGGAAGCTTGTATGAATAGGAACTGTGGTTGCTGTAGGAATATTATCAGACACGTGATCACAGAAGTAATTGAAGTCAGTGTAGCTGTGATGAGTTATCTGCAGGACAACTAGGAGAAATACCAACCCAAGGCAAAGTTTGAGATCCTCTTTCTGCTGGTAGGATTTTTAAGTGCAGAATTCTTTGTGTAGCCTTTTCTTCTGCACTGTAGATTTCACGTGGAAGCTTGTGCCATAGCACTTAAGTGACGGATGTTTGACTTTGTCCCTGTCACCGTTGTTCAGGAAGCCTTAAAAATCATCTAGTTTATTCGAGTTAATTTCCTCCTAGAGCATATCTCCATATAATTTTGAGATGGCAAACAAAGGGACTTCTTCCTAATTATTTGAACGTTTTGTTTGTTGGTGGGGTTTTTTTGTTTGCTTTTAAAAAAAAAGTCTTTTTGGCCGCAACTATAAAGGTTGTTGCTTTATTCTGTGAAACGTTTCATGGCTGTGCTCCATTTATTACTTCTGGGGATATCCCTGTACTGTAAACACTGTGACTTGTGAAATAGATTTCTCCACCAGCTTTCGGTAAAGGAGGAAGCCGAGTGGCCTAGTAACTGCTTTTCCTAATTGTTCTCTCTTGCAGCAAGGAATAATAAGCTCTAGGTGGCCTTCAATTTTATTACAGCTTTGGGGAGCGTCGCGCAGGTTTTTGGAAGCGGCTGTTTGCTTACCAGCGAGGTGTGACACAGCTGACAGGTCCTTGGTCACCCATCACTGCCTGGAATACTAAAACTGCTTCCTGATGCATCGCTGTGTGCTGAACGACCGTTCTGGCCTTTCCCACCGTGAGTGCACATCTTTCCAAACACATGATGGCTGCAGGACGTTACTGCCAGGAAAGAAGAGCGCTTTCAGAAGAAGTGTGCAGGGCAGGGAGACCAATGTCATTTCTGAAACCCTGTTTTACTTGGGATGCCTCTCCCTTCCCCTCCTGCTCCCTCTGCCAGCTTTCTGACACGAAACCCCAGCCTTCGCTGCCTTCCTGCCTAAAAAGGTTGGGGTTTGTACCGCGGCCAGAGGCGAGCAGCACGGCTGGCACCCTCCCAGCTGCGCAGGGAGTTGTGCAGGTGTTCAAACAATGCCTGCTTGTCATGGGGGGCTTGGGGGCTGTGAAACACGGGCCCCTCCAGCTTGGCCAAACCTCCCCGAAGGACGGGACAAAGGGGAGTTTGCCCGCCTGGTGGCAATGTTACACTGCAAGTTGAGGCACCGGGTTCTGCAACTCGGAAGGGAGCAGTGAAACGCGTATTAAATCTGTTCCAAATGTGTGTTCTTTCTTTTCCTTTGCTGCTACGCTGATGCGTGTCGTACAATGTAAAAAGTTGGGAACAGAGTTCACCAATGTTTATTTGTACTTCGTAGAATTGGGGCAGGATTGAGGTTGTTTTGAGCAGAAATGCTGAAAAAGATCATCATCTCCTTTTAGAGAGATTATAATATTTCTAATATTTTTCAAGCCTGGTAGCTGTCAAGGGGCAGTTGCTGTTGCGGCCACATAGTCTGCTGAATATTGCTACGCGATTTAAGCCTAGACTGAGGCAGTCTATGGGATTGGAAAGAAGATGAGAAAGGAAGCATTTAAAAACAAAATCAATATTCTGAGCTGGGGACCTAATTAGTCAGCTAGACTTTAAGCTGCTGTTTTATAATATGCTACTGGATGGATCTGCTAAAATTGAAACTCTTCTGTGGGCCAGGTTCTAGCAATCCTCTGGCTATTGCTGCTATGAGGCCAGCCAAGCTGGCAGCGCTTGGCAGAAAGGAAATACCCTGACAGTTGGCACCTCCTTTGGCAGTTGTATCAGAGGGGCCGGAGGCTGAATGAGCGCAGACATGATACACTTTGTCATCGCCGTGCGGGCTGTCAAGGTCAGAGATGGGAGGCCCGCTCTGAGATATTCCTTGTTGGAGAAGAAGACGACTGGGCCAGTCAATTTTCCAGCACTATAAATACCCGCGAGCTTAAAATAGAGGGAACCAATAAAAGAGAAGAGCAGTTAGGATATACATTTTTAAAAAGCTGCTTCAGACATTTTTGTATTGCTTGGGAGAAAATCAGGATACGTGGCACATATATAATCCCATATTCCCCTTCTTACATATTAAGGCTAAAGTGGATGGTTCCAAAAATGGTGTGAGCACTGTTGGGGGAATATTAGCTATCTGAAATCTGAGATGAGCATTATCCACTCTAATCTTCAGCATGTCTTCAGCCCTTTGATGTTCTTACAGCTCTGATGCGTCTCTTCTGTATATCTGCGGTGTGAAGCTTTATAAAAGAAAAAGGCAGCTCCAGACATAGGGGAGCAGGAAACAGTGAGCAGAACATTTTGCATGATTAACTTCGCTATGTAAGTGTGAATTTTATTTTTGGTTAAGTAGCGTTGTCTTTTGGCAGCACAAGAGCAAGGAATTGTTGCTGCCGCTGGATTCCCAAGGGCGGCAGAACTATGCCTAGTGCATCTAGAAGCAAGGGCTCACCGTGACCACAAGTGCAGTGGTTTATGCAATGAGTGGTGGGCGTGTGGTGAGAAGCCATAGCCCCATGAAGGAATTGTGGGAAGAAGTCATGCAGGAGCCATGGCAGTGAGGAGATGCATCCTTGCGAAGCCGGGATGTGGTGGTATCACGTGCCTGTGCTTCGGTGCATCTACGAACGCTCTCGAGCTCCAGGATTTTGACGACTGCTGACGACAAACCGTGAGTGCATCGTGCTGATGGGGATGGTGATTGAAATCACAAAGGGGTGGCTGCCTACGAGATCTTCCCAGTAAGAGAAAGCCCAGAATACCTGCATGCTATAGAAATTGGTGTTCTGTTTAACCTTGGTACCTCAGCCTCACCTGGTGTTCCCTTTCCTCTATACAAAATTTTCTCCGTATTCTGCAGATGTAGCAACTCATAAGATAGGGAAGTGTCTGTTAAAAATGCTTAGAAAAGGAATTGAATACTTGAGGCGCTTGAGGATGGAGCTTGAACTGGTGATCTTTAAGTTATGGGAAAAGCATTTTTTTAACCTGGCCCTTCTTGCTTTGAGTAACTCTTGAAAGGAGGAGAGATTTACAGGGTTGGGGGGGTTCACTTCTTTAGGTAGGTAGAAAAAAAGCTGCCTCTTATCTTGGTGCCTCCCGTTCCTTAAGCAGTACAGGCCAGTGGAAGTAAGCCAGTAGCTAGGATAAGACTTATCTAATTTAATGATGGAACACAGTAACACAAGACAGAGGGTCTAACACAACTTTCTGCAATTGGGGTGCATTGCCATCGCTTTTATTTAGCTTTAAACACTTGTATCACAAGTTATCACAAAGGTGTAAACCCACCTTTTTGTAGCGGATACTTGGAAGCTCACATGATCCTTTAAACTGGAATGGTGATAGGGGTATCTCATGTGGGAGAAGAGAAGAGCCCTGGTTGTGGAGCAAATAAACTAGAGGGGTTTCCATTCTTATGAAGTGTATTCTCAGCTGTTACTCGTATTGCAGGAGCTGCTTGTTTTGCATGAGGGCACCCATTTTGGTGGGTGCTGGCTGTAATTACAACATGAGAGTGATTTTTGGCTCTGAAGATTGTTCAGTCTGAAGTAAAAAAAAAAAAAAAAGGCATAAACCTTTCTTTAAAGAAAGGGAGTGCTGTAGAGAAGGACAGGACTTGTCGCAGGTCCTACAGCTGGTGACTGCAAGAGTCCTGACTCCAGTACAGTGTCTGTACCGTGCCACCACTGTATGTACCCCTTCATTGATATCACTTGTTCCTGAAGCACTAGAAAGAAATGGTAACTCTGTAGAAACTGAAATGCAGGTCCGAATCGCACCTGTGTAGGTATATAAAATAGGTGTCTTTAAAACATAACTATGAGCAGCTAATTAATGAAGTAGTACACTTCTTTCTGTCCTTAATCCCCAAATCAGTGTGTCAGCAGTGAGCTCGTGCCTGTAGGAAAAAGAGACTCAGGACCACTGAGTGGTCCATGTGCCGGCATGGTCATGTATCCCTTCGTTCTTCCAGAATTGCTGAGAGATCAGAGCCCTGATGTTATTTCATCCTTGTAGAGTATCTCCGCTTCTCCAGAGAGTGTTTCCTTTATGCGTGGTCCATTAAGCGATGGTCAGAGCTTTGACTGCCAGCAATTCATCAAGTTTAACACTTTATGTTTACTATAAGGGAAGACAAAACCATTTCTCTGTGGTTTTGGTTGTTAAAAATAATTGCTATAGAATCAACTCAAATCTCCCTAAGCAGAGGTGACAGATTGATGCTGTCGGGGTTCTAGACATTGGAGAAATAATGAAATTGCCTGAAGGCTGTTACATTGCTACATGTGTGACTATAATGACTAGAAGTACCCTCTAGAAATTGGGAGAAAGGATCATTATTTAGCCTGGGCTGCAGCCCACAACTTGAAAGACCTGAGTAAAAGCCTCTGTCCTGCTTTCTTGTGTTCCACGGGTGGGTCTGTGGTGGGACATTCTTGCACGAAACAGGTATTGCTCGTGTCAGAGCCTCAGCCCCTCTGTGGAAGCGACCCTTAGACTATCCACACCTCACGTTTCCCCTGATAATGTGCTGCAGCAAAGGTAAACGCATTGAAGAGCGCTCTGTGTCCATGAGGATGGGGCAGTAGGGAAGGAAGGAGGGATTAAGTAGGACAGAACTGAGTTTGTTCCTGTGGCTCTTGTTTACCAGGACATCCCTGATGCGAGCTGAGGGGTAGGTAGCATCCTCCAGCATTTAAATGTGAGACTGAGGTGGAGGGGAGGTAAGAAGGGAAACCCCCTCATCTGCATAGGGCCCACTGATGGGGGTATCTCTCAGCTCCTGAGGAGCTCGGCTGTGCTCTGGTTCCTGCTTGGGTGGGGACAGCCCGGAGGCTCTGGGTGACACGTACTGATGGACTCTCAGTACCTGGCTGGGTATCTGTTTGTGCCTGGGAAATTTCCATCTGCATCTGATGTTCCCCGATAGCTGGAAAAGGAACTCGTTTGGTGTTTTTACAGTAACAGGAAGACGCAGTTATGAGGGGGTTGGCATGGGAAAAGTGTGAGCGAGGACACGTTCTGTCCCTGCCACAGAGTTGCTGTGTTACCTTATGGTTCAGTATCGGTTAATCACCCTCTGGCTACCTGTTAGATTTCATCTGTCTCATATCGGGATTTGTTAAATGCTCTGAAGCATTTAAGGAAAGACATTCACAGAAGAGTCGTGCAGTCTATAATGAATCACTTCTATGGATTTTGCACCTCCTGCCATTGAGTGTTTCCGTTACTAATAACGCTCCGTAAGTTACCCTGAATGGTGGATAGCATCCTGCTGGCCTGTGGGTTTCCCGTGTAATCTGTCTCACAAATGCTTTGAGACCAGATCAAAACAGCGTGTGCTAAGCACAGCCCTGAAGCAGTCACAGGAGGCTAAGCTGGAGCGCGCAGCCTACCACCCCGTTTTCAGAAAGTATGTGGGTATTGTACAGCCTCTAAGTCTGTAAGAGCTGAGCACAAGCGTGTTAAAGACCCCACAAAGCCATCTCTTCTCCCTACCCACTGGCATTCACCCATGAGGCTGGTGTTCTCCTGCACACGCAGGGGCTCCAAGTCGGCATCCCCCAGCCCGGAGCCCTCCCAGCAGGTACCTCTGTCATCTGGAAAGATGCTGCGTTGTTCCATTTCCCAGCAGAGCTATCGCCACAGCAGTAAAGTGCAGATCTGACAGGGCGGCTTTGCCTTTCTCTTGTAAATCCTCTGGCAGGAGCCTGATGTGACTCTTGCCAAATACCTCTGTAAGTGGTAGAAAGACCCCAAGGGGTTTCAGGAGCGGGATGAATGCCCAGAGAGTGGGCAGCGGAGGTCAGTGGTGGCCTTTCTTCACTGTGTATCAGAGCTTTGTGTCACACAGATGTCCGCTGGAAGGCACCGGAGCCTGATGCCCTTGGCTCCCAAGTCAGGTGGGGCACAGGAGCTATGGGAGCTTGTCCAACGTGACCTTGTAAAGGGCGTGAGATGACCTTTGCACAATTTGTTTTCATCTCACAATAGCAAGAGCACTTGTTTTGTTTTATTTCTCTCTAAAAGGCTTAGGAGTGCCTGGATGCATGTTTTTAATTTTCTCGCTTTATCCCATGTATGTGTTCCATGGCTCTTTAATTGCCATTTGATGACTGTGTTCCTCCTGTTGCGGGGTGGAGTTACCCTGCCCTGATTCTGGGTGAGGGAGGGTGACTGGTGTTTCTGGAGACAAGTGATGATATGTGTGAATACTCCTGGCAAGATCCTTCCTTCTGGGTTGGACAAAGCAAATTCATCCTCTGAAAAAATCTATCTGGAAGGACAGGGCCCTTTAGGAATATATAGTTATCAGTCTCTCTAATCTTAGGTGTCTATCACCTGTATCCAAGTTGTACAATATAGATGTCCAGAGGGGCCGGAGCCATTCAATAAAGCTGCTGCTATAGTTCTTTACATTAATACTGAGCTTGAGCACATCACTCCTGCGGTCAGTGGTCTGGAAAACTACATGCAGTGCTCAGACTTGGAGAGCGTTCGGGATAATAAAAGAAGGGACAGGCTGAAGCAGGGCTGGAGGTCCTGACTGTCACCACTTGGGACCCAGAAAAGCTGTTTCTCTGATGCTGGGGGGATTGCTTTTGGCCTCTGTGGCAGCGATTGGCTTGCTAGTTCCTGGTAGTTACCTAAATATATTTTGGATTGTTGCAGCTCCTATTGTTTGTGATAAAGGGTTGGACAAAAGGTCCATTGATCAGGCGGTTCTTGCTATCCATCTCTGTCTGCCTCTCTAGACAGCGAGTTTGTGGTTGCGGTGACATGGCAAAGCCGCCCCGTTACATTGGGCTGGCACAAGGAGCTGCGCTCGCTGGGAGGAAAAAAGGTTCAATAGCAGCAAGTACAGGCTCGCGGATCCTTTTTGCTTTCTCGCCGCGTGAATATGCGAGTCACCATGCGAATATGGTGCGACGCGCGACAGGCTCGGCCGACTCGTGCTACGCCAAATTCAAAGCCGATGGTGAATTTACTCCCCCGTTTCAGTTTAGCAGGGAACAGTCTGCCAAGTCTCAGAGCGCATGGCATTCAAGCCCTGCGTGGGAGACTATCACAGACAAAGTTGCTGAATTTCATAAAAATTAAAATAAAAAAATTGAGGGCAACTAAAGAGTGGAGAGAATCTTGTTTCTGGAAGAAAGCCCCTGAGTTTCTTAGGAAAAGTGAGATATCTCCCGTAGTTGTTGTTTGAGCTAAACTTTGTATGCTCTTCTCACAATGAAAAATGGTGTTTGGTACAATTAGATACCCTATGGAAGAGAGTCATATTTATGAAATGCTTCTTATTTCTTTTACTGTGTCATATTCAAAATACAGCCCACATTAGAAATGAAATTGCATTGCATAGAAAGATTCTTGCACTGACAGAGAAATGAATAAAATAGGAGGGAATAAGATATTGGAAATAAAAAGCATCAATATTGCTAACGTGCACACAGGAAAGTGGGTTGTATCTTGTGGCTCTGAAGTAGAACTTAAATCCAGGCATAATAATGCAGATACACAAGAAACTTCTGTTTTAGAGAACTAGCTGGGGAAAAACAGATGTGAGATTTCAATATAGATTCATTACAATGTAATTAACAGAGTGCAGTATTAAGGACTGACAGTAAAACTGGCCAGCAATAAATGGGAATTATAGTTACCTACTGTTTTAACATAAAATAACCCAAACTGAAATACTTATTCATTTTATAGAAAGCTTTTTTTTTTTTCCAGGTAAAGGAATACAGAAGTAATATTACCGCTTTAAAAATTAACACGTGCAAAGGGATGCTATAGTACTTTCCTAATTATTTTTTTTAAATTGGGCTTTCCCTGTTCCCAACACCTCCTGTTCCTAATCCTGCTGTTGGGGAAGATGGACAGGGGGGTCATCTGGCCGGATCCAGGGACTCAGCCCCACACTTGGTGGTGCAGAAGCTCCAGCTGCGCTGGGTCCGTGGAGCTTTGGAACCCGGGGTGCGAGTGGTGCCCACAAAGCACCAGCACAGGCAGGAGTTGCCTGAGCTGGGGGCGATGCCAAGGCAGAGCCCCCAGCCCACATCCAGGAAGAGCTGCCTCCTGGGTGCAGCCCCCGTGTCCCGCTACAGGTAGGACTGGAGTGGGAAGGGAGCCCGTGCCTCACTGTGATCTCTGTAGGCTTTGGATGTGTCCACTTCAGCTCGTCTCGTCAGCTAGCCTGTTAAGTGTGGAAGTCATTAGCTTCACCCAGATGGAAAAATTGTCTCGTTCTCCCGCTCCAAAGGGAGCCTGCGATGGCTTCCTCCGCATGACGAAGGCACGCGGTGGTGGCCCTACCTGCTGCCGCTCGCCGACCTTCTGGCTCCTTCCTCCCATCTCCTCTCACCCCTGCTGCGCTGGTCTCTTCTGTCATCTCTCATTTGCGATCCCTCACATCTGTGGGGCCGGGCGCGGGCCCCGCTGACGGCTCTCACCGAGGCTCTCTCATCGTTGATATGCGCGTCGGAAAGATCAAGGAGCGCTCTGACAATGGGGACGTTGTGCCCAGGTTTCTGGGCCCTGGCTGGGGAAGCGAGCAAGACCCCCCTGTCCCCGCTGCCCGGCGGTCCGTCAGCCGGGTGACGCGGGTCTGATGCCGCAGACGTGCGGATGAGGTGTCGGAGAGAGGCTTTTGTGGGAGTGAATTGTGACAGCTTTTGGCTAGTGAGATAATTGAGGGGAACAAAGCTGTTTGAGCAAACAATTCAATAAAAAGGGGTGCAGGATTTGAGGTCCCCTGTGCACACCGATTTGGAGAGCGTGTGGCCGTGGAGGTCTCTCTAATACAAATTGAATGCATGATTTAATTCATGACTTGAAGTAAAACCTCTGCCTGGGGTTTTGGTGGATTTGTTTCTATACTCGACATTCTTTTTTTTTTTAATTCTATTTCTTTTCTTCTACTGGCATCAGCTTCCTCAGAAGAGCATTGCCAGGGAGCCTGCTGTGTCTTCTCGGGGGTCCTTTTCTTCCTTTTGTCTTCTCCATTTCGCCTTTCTACCCTTCCTCTGTCTCTTTTCCTTCTCTGTTCTCCTGTAATGCACAGCCTTCTTTCAAACACCCCGTCTCCCTTCTGCTTTTCCTCTTGCTTTCTCTGGTTTGCATCCACTGTACAGAGAGTTTATTCCTCCTCTCTGGTTTTGCTTTCTTTGTATTAGAATGTTTCTGCCTTTCCCTTTTTCTTCCCCATTCTCTAGATTTTCTTCCTTCTTCCTCGCACTTTCTTCTCCTTTTTTGGGGAATTTTCCCTTCTCTTCTTCCTCATACCTTGCTGGCTTGCCATCCCCCCTTGCAACATCTGCTCCTTGCTTACCAGCCCTTTTCCTTCAGTCCCTTCTGCCGTCTCCTCATCCCCCTGGTTCTGTATCTCTGAAGTGAGATGGTCCAGCTCGGGGGACAGCAGGCTGCAAACAGGTTGGCTGCGTTCCTCCGTTGTAGACTTTCTCTGCTTGGGCTCCTCCTCAGCAGCAGCTGAGCAGCAGATTCTCTGCTCAATGGCTCGGCAATCCGCCCGCACCACAGGAGCGCGGTGGTCCCTTGTGGAGTCGTTACCAGGGGCAGGAAAAGTTGGGTGTTGATTTCTCTGCGGGGCAAATCTCCACTTGCACAACCCCCGGCAGCCAGTGCAATAGCGGAGAACGGAGTTGGGGCACATCGGGTGTCCTTCCTCTATTCATTTAAACAGCATCATCCTGCTGAGCTTATCCAGCCGAGGTGTAAGATAAGGGTTTGGCTGCTGTTATCCTGTGAGTTACAGGGTGGTTGGATTGCAGGTATGAATCTAAGGATTCGGATGGTACTCAAACAGGTCCATGTGGGTGGCCTCTCAATAGGCAACAGAGGTAAACTGAAGTACCATGGCCAGGCCAGAGGTGGAGCCCAGTGTGATGGGCAAGTAGCGTGGTGCTGGGCTCCGAGAGCTGGGTTGGTGACTTCATATGCTCTAAATGGTCAAATATGACGTGTTGGTCTTCACACCACCCCTACAAATGAACAGAGGAGTTATAATTTCCAGTGACCTCACACAGATGTCTACCTTGCTGGCTTTTTCCTCGCACTGGCAGAGGTAACATGGTATCTGTTGATCATCCTGACCTTCCAGTTTAGAAGAAGTGATGTTGAGCCCTGTCCACGCTGGTGTGGCGAAGGCAAGGATGCGGTTTTATTTTGTTAGGCAATCTGCACCTTCTCCCATGATCCAGTCAGTCCTCGTCACCCAAGAAATGTTGGGATTTATCAACTCGGACAGGAAACTTGCCGTAGATGCAGAGACGCTGCAGTAAGTGATTTAGCTGAGGGCAATCTTCCTTCTGTTTGGAAGTGGTCAATGCTCCCATACAGCAGTAAGGGTCTGGCACTGCAAGAGGTGCCGTGGGTCAGCTGGGATCCAGCATCACAGCGCTCATGGCCCCACACATCCTGGTGTCGCTTGCTAAAGGATTGTGCCTAGTGAAACCCCATTCCTGACTGTTCGAGCCCAGCCTCGCAGTTCAGGAATATTCCCTGCTTTCTTTTCTGGGCTGTGTGTTTTTCCAGACTTTTCCAGAGTGCGTGGCGTTACTCTGCTCCCTCGGACAGTCGCGCTGCACCCCCGAGATGCCTGCCTCTCGGTGACAGATGAAGTGGAGCAGTTGAAGCACTACTAGGCTGGGCCACCGTAAAATATTCTTTATCAAAAATGAGCATCGCAAAGAGGGCTGTAATTCTTTTGACCCCCTCCCTTTTTTTTTTTTCCTGTAGGAATATTTCCACCATTTAATTATTTTTTTTTGTTAATATCTCTCTTCCCAGTCTTTTTATTCCAGCCCCGCTGCCTGCGATCCCCGCGGGGTGAGGGGAGGAGGGCTGAGTGACAGGCTAATAACCTGCTCCGGCTCTCGCTCCAAGCCCAGTGGCAGGTGTCCCAGCGCCCCTATTGAATGCCACCATCCAAAAAAAAAAAAAAAAAATTTAAAAAAAATCTTCCTCA